>JAQBSW010002249.1:0-107387 GCA_029291075.1 Eudiplozoon nipponicum
AACCCGATCAAAGACAAAACAAAATTAGAAATTGTGAAAAATCGGATCTTTGTGTAACTGCCCGTGTACAGCTATTACCCGCGTACGCAAAACGCGGCATTGAAAAGAACTAAACGGTTTCCTAAGAATACAAATAAAAGTTCACGGAAAGTGGGTAAGAGAAATCCATAGTAAGTTAAGCCAGATATTCATATACCAAAATTGACTTAAAAGAGCGGCTAATTAGTATCATCATTTACAGGAATCACCATTCTAAAAAGGTTTTGGGGCAGACAAAGTAAAATAGGACGAAACAAAAATAGAAAGGAGAGCAGACTCAGCAGAAGGAAAAAACACCAGTTTAAAACAAACAACTAATGTTCGTGACTGCATAGAAATTGTGCAGCCGACATTTCCAGTCATGTTCAATGTATACGAGACTGATTTCCATATATTTTCAATGCGGTTTGATCCTCGATAGTCAGTTAGCCGTCGTACTCAGCTGATGATCATGGAAGTTCGAAACGCGTCAGTGCGTTGCGTCTGGCGGTAGTTTTGTTATGTTGTTTGACGACTGATTAAATACAGTGGGATATAAATAAATGTCATTAATGTTACAGCTGTAAAATCATCATTGGAACCAATTTTTAATAAAGCCTTTTCAGGCGGCAAAAAACGTAGTTTGCGTTTATTTGATTTAATAAATCCCGATAAGAGGCCCCAACTATTAATTGTGAGATAAGAAACTAAGAAAGTGGGTGTACTAGAGCTTAATAGGATTCTGTCTGGTTGTCGTTTCAATTTAATTTTTTTAAACTGGTGTTTTGTCCTTCTCTCGAGTCTTCTCTTCTTTCTATTTTTGTTTCGTCCTATTTCACTTTGTCTGCCCAAAATCTTTATAGAATGGGGATTCCTGTAAATGATGATATTAATTAGCCGCTCTTTTAAGTCAATACTGTTGTATGAATATCTGGCTTAACTTACTATGGATTTCTCTTCCCCACTTTCCGTGAACTTTTATTTGTATTCTTTGGAAACCGTTTAGTTCAGCAAGCGATTTTTGTTTTTCTCAATTTAACTAATTTGACATTGCCACTAAATGAAAACTGTATTCTTTTGATGCCTTTTCTTAACTCCACTTTCATTTCTCCCTACAACTGACTGCACCTAGGAAAAAACTAGCCAACTGGGAGTTGTGTATTGCGCATAGTGAACTATTCACTGTTATTAAATGTGGATATATTGTGAATGACAATACTATGTTTATTGTGAATCGTATACGCTCGACACTGAGGAAGCTTACATTGTTGATTATATATTTACTCATATATGCATAAATATGTATGTGTGTGTGTTCGATTTGGTTAAAAATAAATATGGATGTAGTCTAGTCATGAAGGACTTAGATAATCTGTTTATGACGTGATACAGTGGAATCCGCAAGGAAGCTGTATTGCTGATGTCGCCTTGCCCGAATGCTAACTTGGCCATAATGGTTTTGTGGAGAGGTTTAGTTTTCCTCATTTTTGTGAGTTATCCTGATAAATTTACTCATAATAGCAAGGTATTTCTTCTCTCTCTCGTAAATCTCAATAATAATTTGTCTAAATTCACTTATATACTTTTTTTCACTCCTTATGGCAGTGAAACATTAGTCACTTGACTTTTGTGTGGCTGGACATGATGATGATGATAGATAATCTGAGCTCTATACTTTTGACCAGTTGTGTGCGTAAGGAAAGAAATTTAAGGACCTTTAATAATATGATCGTACAAGTATTTAAGCATAAATGTTATATATATGTTGATTTTGCCTATATTGGTTGGATCTTTCATATTAGTGTGTTATCCAGCCCAGACTTGCTTATCCCTATCTCCGCATTCAAGGTGTACGTTTGTGCATTCAATCCTTTTACTTTTATTATTAAGTCGCTTACTCTATAAGTTTTGTACACGCTGCATAATACTTAACTCGTTTACAATCCTGCCTGAATTAAATATTTTTTTCACAAGTATTTTCAAGTTAGAATTTAAAGAAAATCGATCCAATAATTTTGTTTCATCTATATTACACCTTTGGTCAGGAGTTGTGAAGAATGTTGTTGGGTCTCGGATCAATTACATTGGATAGCTTAATATCGTTGCATCTCCGGAATTATAGTAAATGTTATCAAATAAATTACATCACCAGTATGTCACGAATTTCAGTCTTATGTACTTTCAGTATTTAGGAGTTACGCTGCACAAAAGTAGTATTCTCAGATATTTCTTGTTGAAAACATCTTTCTATAAAGTACATATATACTGAAGTTCTTAATCTGAACCTCGAAAAGTCTCTGGACCATCTGACGGTATAAATCGGACACTGGTTCTTTCTCGCCTTTCATCAGTCGTAACCTCGCTCCACGGAAACCAGTGAATCCTGCACGCGACATTGACACTGACTCTCCACAAACTTCAATCTAGTGGACTTTATCCTACAGGGTGAATAAACAAAAACAAGGTACTCCAGATAAATCTTAAAATTGAACCCATAGGCTGGGAGATTCTTGATGCGATTTTGGTGAAGACGAATATCGTCGCGTACTCTGAGAATGAGAGAAGACACAAATTAATTAAAGCATCCAGCCACAAGTCGAATATTGCTTAATAGACCTGTAAGTCATATAAGCTTTGCTTAAACTCTAGAGCTGCAGGAATAAACTAATGGTGGACCGGCGACGTCGTCTCTTTTTAAGAGGAACATAAACACCAAAGTATGCACGGTGAATATTCAGATGTCTTTTCTTGTCCGTGAATGCAACTTCAGTCAAATGATAGTTTATCCATTAGCTCTTGCAAATTATGGGATCTTGCCTCACAAGCTAGCTGAGCTGCATAAGTACAGTATTGGAAATTTCTGTCTTTAGGAGATCGTAACTGCCACGAGCATTCTACAGTGTCCATCGGGCTAAGATTACGAGAAAAGCCGATTAGTTTCCTTTGACAAAGCAAGAGTGATCCAAAAAGTTATTATGCCGCATTTGACCTGTATAGAGTTGCAGCAAAGACAACGTTTGTCTGGATGTTAGCATATTATTGTATTCGAATCGACATTTTATTGATCAGGCGATCGTTGTCCTCTCTCCAGTACGCGAGTGGAACAGAAGTCCCCTTCAGTTCAATTGATGTATACAAACAAAGCATAATTGCCATAGAATTCGAAACAAATTACGGTTTTGCGGCCGCCCGTGATCTGTCAAAGTATTCGTGCATTAAAGACAGACATAAATGTTCATGAAACTTGTTTCGTGTGATCTAATTACATCCGATAGATTAACAATTAGTATCTTTAACATTGGTAGAATATTAGTCAAGTATCGTCTTCGTCGTTTAATGAGAAAAACTGATAAAATCTTTGCTATTTCCATCTGATAACTAAGCACTTTAACGCGAGCTATCTGCTACGAAAATAAACAAACGCACTCTGGTTATCAGTTTCGCAGAGTTTGCGAACGGCAAGCTGATTCCCGTCGTCAACTAAGTCGTTTGACTAGGATCCGTGAAAACACCAGGAAGATCGCCTTTTGCCAAAATTTCCACAAGCATTAGTCTTCCTGCAGCCAATTTGGCTTAATTATGAAAATCAATTTTGATGTGCTCGCCTGTTTCAGTACGCACCAAGTTAAAGGTATTTAGCATAGCTGCAATGTCAGCAACCTTATGTAGCGGAAACTTGGGAGAACAATTTATTGACCAGCGCCTGGACGATTTTGTAAGTACATCAATTCGATACTTTCATTTAGGTCATTTCTAGCTGAGTGTCAGGAGGCATAACCAAATCATCAGTGACGTGTTTCGGTATTTTACCAATATTTGCTTGCATTTATTTTAAATTGTCATATCAAACAACTTGTTGATATATTATCCAACGTGCCTTTTTTAAAATAAATATGTTCTTTTAAATTATGATATAGAATGCGCCGACCGATATTCAATCATTGTCGAAAAAAGAAATAGAATCGCATCTGGAAATGGTTAATCGCTTTATAAGTGAAATAACAGATCCGTGAGTTTTTAACATTTAGGATATTAATTCTTATTGAGAACATGTTTTTATATTTTTGGTTGTCTTTCTGAATTTGCCATTGGGCTGACATATTTATTTCTTATGACAAATACATTTTCTAGCATGGTTGCTCAACTTAGCATGTTGCGGTGTAGACCCGCCTATCTCGATCGTTTGATCGACAAATTTTCTGATCAGAAAAGACAAGTTGAAGTAACACGGAGGCGTGTAGCAGAGATGCAACAGAGACTCAAACTAGCTACAGAAGAATTGGCAGAGGCAGGACATCGCCTAGTGAAGCTCCGTAATAATTGCCAAAGTATTGTAAAATTGGTGAGCGTCGTATGCAATATTGGCTATTTATCGTTCAAAACATATATAAACCTTCCCTCAAATTTTCGAGATATATTCCACATTCTAATTAGTAAAAGCAATGCTCATTTGCAGTGAAGATTGATGTATCTGAAGTCAGCTATTCGTTAATGGATGCTTATACTAGTTTCAAACGTTACCGAATTAATTATTAATTCAAACTATTTCCTAGTCTTGACAGTTGTCAAAATACGTTTCACATATTTTAAGTCTTATCATTTGATCCATTGTGCTTAAGTAGCAGAGGTTCACAGGCTTAAATCTATTCCTCGTTTAAATAAATAACTAATTTTCAATATAAATTTAATTTGGCATATTTTTGTCTCTGTCTTACCTGTAACCATTTATTCTTTCCAGCATTTCTCGGGGAAACTTTTTTTGTTTGACACAAAGTTGAATATCTTGTCAAAGCTTGTCTTAAGAATTTTTAAAAGATGAATCTCGTTGCGCAGTGCTGTCCTTCTTGTTGTGGATTTGACCGCATTTTTCTTGTGCTGGACAATTGGTAGCACTCATAGGTCGGTAAAATCTTGAATTTTCATCATTTTCAGGTGATGTAATTTTTGGCCTCAATTGATGGGTTCTCACTTGTCCCTTCTTTTTTAAGCCTTTCATTAGCTGATTGTCTGAAAATGACGTTGGAACAAGATTTTCCATTGTTTTAAATTACCCGATCTGGTGTTTTGACTAACGCAGCTTTCATTGCTTCCATTAATTGTCTTTTTGTAATATATTTCGACCTACTTTACCGTAGGTCTTCATCAGTTGCATCTCACGAAAAAATGAAGCAAGCGCGTTATTTCCTCTAGTCATAATATTTATATACCTCAGACTGACCTTTCATTAGATATTCGCGTGTCACATGTGTGTGTGTGCATTTTTATAACCGTTGTTTTCATCATAACTAATTTAGACCAGAGTGGCTGAATAATAATTTATCAATTGCATGCAATAACTATTCGTTTTTTTACACACTCAATGTAAATGACGTAACTGAGATGGGGGAGACCAATAATTCAGAAACACTCGTCATAAAAACATGCCATGAGTGATAAAACCAGAAGTCCGAAAGACTAATGCACATGTTAAATTACAATTCAAACCACTAGGTTGTACTCAAAATAGACAAGCTAATAACAGTTATTGACGCACGCCACGCATGTGCATGTGTATGTGTATGCATAAATAAAAAACTTGGTTAAATTATTTTTGATACACATGTACGTACATCTAAATAGACAGAAAAATTATTACTTATAAATATTGTATTATTAGAATAATTTCAATAGGTAGGGTGGGGGTGCAAAGCAGAAAATAAGGGTTGAAATCACTAATTGTTTTAAAATCAAACGAATAGTTAGAGATGAAATTTTGAAGACTATATTCACAATAATTGATTATTCATTTCTTGAATAAAAGCCCACTAATTAGTCAATCTTAATCTGATGTTCTTAATCTTTTACTGGAGCTAACTTCAGTTACCAATTCATGCAATCGTCTTTTCCTTCCATTAGCTAATGCAGTGTTCCAAATCGGACCTAAAGATTTTGCAACAGCTTTTTCATTCATAATATTATCTCTAGATTTAATTTCTATAGATTCCCTAATCAATCTAATCACCCTATTGCGACTACATATTGCTATGCGTTTGAATTCCTCCCAGTTGATAGTATGCCCAGTCTCCACTACATGACGAGCAAGATCTGATTTAGCAATATGTCCATACTTACATTCAGTTTTATGTTCACCTCTTCTTACTTTGATTGGGCGCATGGTCTCACCAACATACTTGAGACTACAATCATTGCATGAGATCTCATACACTCCTGATGTTTCTAAGGGTTCAATCTTTTCTTTTTTGTTAAGGAGTATAGTGCCTTGTGTGAGTGACTGTTTTAAAACGGTCCTTATATTGTATTTTAAAGCTTATAATTTCACTTTCCTACTTAAAATAGAGTCCGGTAATACAATGACCTTCCGCTCTTCCATCTCCTTATCCGCTTTTATGTACCTCAAACTAGGATTAAATTTTTTCACGACGTATATCATTGTTGCATCTATTAAAGGAGAGGGTAACCATTAGCCTTGAATATATTGCGTAGTCTACCTAATTCTAACTTCCTATGCTTTATATCTGTTAACTTAAGACTTCTTAATGCTAATTACTTTAATATACTGACTTTTATACGATACGGGTGATTTGACTTGAAAGTTAGGATTCCTGGATAAATATCCTTCCTATAAATATCTCTTCCCAATTTCTGACTATTTATAATTAAATTGACATTCGAAAATTGTAATTCACCTGATGATTCCCTTTCAAAGGTAAATTGGAGTTCGCTCATTCGATTAGCTAAATTTTAGAAAACTACCATTTCATTGTCACCATGTTTCCAGATTATTAATATGTCATCTAAGAAACGTAAGTACAATTTTGGCTTCAGTGAAGTCTTATCCAGCAGATTATTTTCCAAATAATGCATAAAGATATTAGCTATTGGGACAGACAAGGGTTGTCCCATTTGAACCCCTTGAATTTGTTTATAAAATTCCTTCCAAAATTTAAAATAAGTGGAGGACATACAAATACACATCATCTCCTTGACGTTTCCTAGCGTCATTTTGCTTCCTTCTAATATTAATGGGTGATCAACTAGGAAACGTCTAAAACAATCCAGAGCCTCAGGTACCGGTATATTCGTATACGTAGTTACTACATCTAAGCTTACTAATCTATCCTTTTCATCTAGTACACGCTTATCAACAATTTCAAGGTATGCTCTAAGAAATAGGAATATATTTTTTTTCTATGGCACAAAAACTTTGAAATTTTATATGTAGGGGAGTGTTGTACACTCACTATAATTCTTAAAGGATTACTCGGCTTATGTACTTTAACTAGACCATAAACTCTGGGTGCAACCGTATCTCTTTGAATGAGAGTGTTACCATTCGTCAAATCAAATTCCTCATTAGCAATCATATTATTGATTAATAATTTTACTTGCCCTTGTAACTTATCAGAAGGGTCTTTTGTTATTGTAGTGTATACTTCAGCATTAACTGTTCTATCATTTTATTGCTATAATCAGATTGATTTATCAGAACTGTAGCTCCTCCTTTATCCGCCTTAAGACATATAATATTATTTGATACTAAATCCTTTCTCAGACGTTTAATTTCATAATTAGGCTTAACTTTATCCTCTTCGTGTGTTAAAACCATTGAGGCAACGTCTATTTTAAATTTCACCCTATCATTATTCGAAAGAAGCTTTGGCGTTTTGACAGCCTTAGCAATTAATACTTTTCTAACCGATATTTCATTAGGAATACCCATGTTTAAACCACGGTTAAGTAGTTCAACTTTATCCTTCATAAGATTTAATGTTGATAGATTTACTATTCTATTAGTCCCGATTAAATTATCATTTTCTTGTGGTCTATAAATTCCCAAATCAGCTAATTTTTTATCATGTCTAATTCTAACTTTTTTTATTTCTCTGTCACGCGCTTTATCACTGAAATCATGTATAAGTTTAGATTCTATAGCATCGACTTTTTATTTAATCACATTCTCACATTGTGTTATGGAAGTCTGTTATTTTATTCGATTCATCCTTTTCATTAATATGTTAGATTTAGAACAAATTAATCCAAAACACATACTATTTATAAGTTTTCTGAAATATTCGATTCATCCTTTTCATTAATATGTTAGATTTAAAACAAATTAATCCAAAACACATACTATTTATAAGTTTTCTGAAATATGGTAAACATTCACAGTAAAATAACTATTAAGCCATATAAATTTCTACAACAGAACATAAATAATTAAGCGATTATCACAATATTAATGCAATACATTAGTTATTCACAGTTGCAATGCAATTTATAGATTAACAATATCGCCTCCGCATGGGCTACGGCACCGCAATTGGCACGCGTTTGATAAAATTTTAATGATTCTCATCTACGAAATAATTAGAATAGCACACTTCTTTCCAATTTAGTAAAATATGTGTTCCATGGTTCAACTTTACCGGGCAACCAAATTGTTCATACGTCTTGTTAATCCTTGATTTTGAAAGCATCATTTAACATTTACCTTGCTATTAATCTTTTCATTCACAACACAACTTTATTATTGTTTTTAATTCTTATTTAGGTTTATTTAATATTTTGTAATATTTTGCTAAATTTACTATATTCAGGGTTGTGTATTTGATATAAACACCTGGCCCATTAAGTACTTACATTTTGTCAGTATAAACTAAGAATTGTAAAGTGTAGAAAAGACAATTCATCCAGAATACCAGTTTCGTCCTCATTGGGAACTCATCACGTACTGTCCAGAATTTTCCGCGGATAGGGCTTAAACTTGGGCACGTCTGCTCCGGAATCTACTACTACAACTATTATTAATATCAAGTTTGTGGTCTAGATATAATGACATTTCCCATTAATTACTTACATATGTATAAACTAAGAATTTTATAGTGTATTAAAGACAATTCAACCAGTCCTTATTGAGAACTCATGTACTGACCAGAATTTGCTACATTAATTATGTGCGTTAAATGTATTATGCATCTTTTCATTTTATTGTAGATTGAAACCGAGCTGAGCGCGATACTTCAAAGAGACGTAAAGCTCATAGGAAAAGTTCTTGAAATATGACTGAGCTGGGCTTCCATTTAAAAAATTCTTAAATGTATAACATTTTTTCTGCAACAAAACGAAACAGGCGCAGTGTTTTAAACCAGCCTTCTGATGTGATTGTAACTTATGTCAATTCTAAAATCAATAGCATTACTTGTATGCGAATAAATTATTTAATTTAAAAATGTTATTCTTCTAATAATCGTATCACAAATTAACGGCATAAAACGGTAAACAATAAACGTTGTCAATGCTGATGTGTGATGAGTGTTACTGTGCCACCGCGACGACTCAAAATATCAGTAAACATTAGTTATGTAGACTAATCATCTTTATCTAGACCATATTCTTCATACAAATTGGACACAGTGCAACACTTCACATGGGATAAACGACCGAGTATTACTAAGCATGCATCTTTCATTTCATTGTATTCGTGCATAATCTCTCGCCATTCACGTAACTTTTCATCAATTTGAAATGGCAAAACTGAATTCCGTTTATTCACCGAATCTGAGATGTCCCAATGCTTGCTTTCAAAATAGGTACAGAGTTCAGTTATTTCTTCGTCCATACGACGATCATCCGAGCTATCATTTATCCCTTCATATGATGGAGATGAAAACTGAAAAGCAGACATAACAGATATCTATAATTAGTATCAAACTCATTTTTAGCAAGTAAAAGAGCAAATTATATACCAACTTCGTTATCAAAAAGCCTTAACCACTCAATTTATGTTTTTATACAAATCTTTATCCATATTGTTTAGCTTATCCTAATATTATTCGCGTAAATTTTTAAGGGAGAATCTTACCGTTTTGCAAACAAGATTTGTTGGTGGCGATTTATGGTTAATTTGTCTCGTTTTGTCATTAAGTGGCGACTTAAAAGGAGTATTGCATTTCACTGAACTTTTAGAACGTGGAGTACCGGGCATCATGGTAAAACGCGATCGTAGCTAATCTCTATAAAAAAAAGTATGAGAAATCAATGTTAATTTATATATATGTATATATATATATATATATATATATATACTCAGTTATTTATTCAATAAAAGATGAAACTGTTGTCAGCCTAGAAATAATATTACAAATTTCATGGATATAAATTGCGAAAAAAGCCAATACAATGCATAGAATATCATCTTTAAGTCATCTTCGATCGCAGTCAGCAAATCTTAAGTGGTGGTTCGAAGTGTTACATAATTTGTATACCACTCAATTGTAAACTTCATTTATCGCGCGCAAATAATGCAGCATCTACTTAACAAGACCTGTTTTGTAATAAACATTCCTTATGTGGCAGCCGTAACATTCTCTTTTGACGGGGCTGCACACATCAATATAGTCTTTCATAATGTAAAAAGTATAATGGAAAATAATAAAAATATATTCCACTACAAGGAATAAACCAAACACTTAATTGTGACTAGCAAGGTATTTAACCGTAGGGGAGGAGAGAGTTGAGAAGGAGAAGTCCTTTCATCAACTTCGTGATAGTTCGTTCTGATGGAGAGGAGATTCCATTGGACTAGGAAGTATCGATTAGAGTACGGATCGTGAGGAGTCCGAGTATCAATGCGGGATTTGCAGGTGTCGGACTGACGAATTTGGTTCTTAGTTAGAAGGCGATGGAGGATCTGCTGCAGAAGTCGACCGACGGTGTTCCTTTGCCGTGGATCTCGAGTTTCTGTGGGGAAGTATTGACTAGGGTTATATATATATATATATTTAGTTAGTTATTTATTTCACAGTATATTTTTAATTAGGAAGAAAAACTTTAATAACAAAGTGGATAATGGCCATTTATTTCGAGATTACTAAACTTCGCTCTACAATCCTTCATTTATATACACTCTGGGTTTTTATTTGATTATGTGGGTGGCAACAAATCTGACTCGGTTTTATTTCTATTTCTTGTTCTTCCTAATTAAAAATATACTGTGTAATATTCTACGGCAATGAACATAATAAAAATATATATTATACATGCCACATCGTTTCTCATAGTGTGTTAGTTACTGCATCTTTTAATTAAAGCTAACGCATATATTTTTGGTAGAGTGGTGTGTTAAAACTACTTGGTCGGTTGATATGCGACTGCGATTTTGTCTATATCTACTTATCAATGGGAAGTATTTGTGTAAATGAAGTTTTTTTATTTCACTAGGGCAAAACAAAATTTGCTATACTCTCCAACAAAGCTTTAATTGAGAACATGAATAGAAGTGTGTATTCCCATAAAAATTCAAATAAACATTTTTTAGCAATTTAAAAAATTCAATCTATAGCAGCAAATAAGCTTTGCCAAATACTGCGTATTGATTTTTATCGTTTAATATCAATCTTGTGACACCCTTACAAAATAGGTTAAAGCTATATATTCAAGCCTGGATTCTTTCACTTTAAGAGCTGCGGCAGCCCAGTTTAATATGCGCATGCGACATATATTAGGACTACTGTCCATAGACTGAGATTCCTTTTCAGTGCATAAACTGGTTCTAGAACCATTGCAGTTGGGCCTTCATGAGAGCACATATGTAGGGATGTCTAGTTCTTTGCTGCTGCACCTAGGTAAGACGTACCAACTGCATTTATACACATTCTGAACTGACAGCCAAATCTCTCTCTCTCTCTTCGTAAGCCTATCATGTAAAATCCGTTATATGAATTAGACCGCAAGATTTAAAACAGCAATCTAGAATTCGGAAACAGTTTACGGCAACCAATAAGAAACAATCATCAACTAGAGGGTTCTAGTTAATTCAGTCTATTCTGAATATTACATGTGGGAGACATCTTAGCATTATAACTTTATGTGTATTTAAAGAATAACTGATTGCGCGGGTAGTGTTAACAATTCGCGAGTCAGTTTGCTGTCGCACTCTGATGATGATCATGACAAATCTAAAAGCGTCAGTGCGTGCAAGTAGAGGTAGTTTTGCTATATTTTTCGACGACTGGTTAAATACAATGAGATTGGTGTTAACTTCAAGCTCGCAAACTTGATTTAAAGAATTTTTACCACTACCCGCGCAATCAATTATTGTTAAATTCTATTGCCTATATATTTCTTAGTTTGCTCGTAGTAAAACAAATTTAAATAACAATTAATTTACAGAAATCTCTCCATGTACAAAAAATCTTTTATCAAATTCAATAACTGTTACCCACATATTTACTTTTCAAGTATCAACAAATGAATATATATATATATATATATATATATATATATATATATATAATTACATGTCTAGCCATACAAAAGTCAAAATGACTAATGTTTCACTGCCATATAGCCATAAGAAGTTAAAAAAGTATATAAATGAAAGCAGAAATAATATTTTAGACAAATTATGGGTGAGATTTACGAGAGAGACAGAGAGAAGGAATACCTAGCTACTATGAGTAAATTTATCAGGATAACTCACAGAAATGAGGCAAACTAAACCTCTCCATAACACCATTATAGCCAAGTCAGTATTCGGGCAAGGCAACATTAGCAATACAGCTTCCTTGCGGATTTCAATGTATCATGTCATAAACAAACCAAACCTCGCAGCTAACTTTGCCAACTAAGAAAAGAAAGTTACGAAGATGATTTTGCTAGACATCTGCAACAAGATCGCCACTGAGCTCGTTTCGATGCCATATGGCTAAGGGTTTCTAACCAAGAACCATGATGCGCACGAGGACCCCATCCTGGCAGACGAGTGGGTCCTATACTACCCAATTTGGATGTGTGAGTTCAACTGTTTCTGCCATGGTACAATCTGCCCACCTTGTTTCTTACGCTTATCTGGTGCTGGATGAGAGAACAGAGCTCTACTGGGCAATCGAAATGAGAGCATACGCAAACGTGACCGAGCCAACGAAATTGATGAAGCCTTATTTGTTTTTCTAACGAGGAGCACTTGTTGGCAGATCCAAAAATACGTCTACGGATATCACGTTATTTATTCGTTTCTGGTAACCAAAATATGCTATACTTCTTAAACAACGATGATCGAATGCCGAGAAAGCTACTTTAGCTTTCGCGATTCGTATTCTCACTTCGTCGGACATATTGCCTAAGTTATCTATAAAGCTCCCAAGATATGTAAACCTATCGACTATGTCTAGATCTTCATTCTGCAGTCGCAGCGTTGGAGTGAGTGGTGGGTGATTCTGTAACAGTATCTACATTTAGAGGGTGCGAATTTCATACCGAAAGACGGAACAACGTCCATTAATCTATTCAAGGTGGCCTGGGCAGCATCCCAATTGACGAATAATAGTACGATATCGTCTGCATAATCAAGATCGACTAGTTTATCACCCGGGAGAACTTAAACTCCAGCACCCTGAATGTGTGGGAGTGTTTTTCATAATAGCGTCGATTACAAAATTAAACAAACAGGTGGCAAATGGACAAACTTGACGAACAACACTGCTGGTTGTAATGTTATGCGTTAATTCGTTGTAGACCTTAATGCGACCAGAAGTATTTGTGTAGAGAGCTCGTATAATATTAAAAAATATTGTTAGGCACACCGCTGTTCGACCAAATATGGAATATATATATATAGAGTATATATATATATATATATATATATATATATATATATAAACTGAGGCAAAATATATCAGAAAATTTAAACATGGAGAAAGTATGAATTTAAGTAACAGTTAAATACTGTTTGTAACAGTCAATCAATTGCCCGCATCACCTCGAGATTAAGCTCAATGTCCCAAAATGCCCGCGGGAATCGAGCTGCAGCTTTTTTATCCACAGAGCTTCAAATATGGTTAATTCATTCTTGCTACTGCATTTAGCAATTATCTACAATGCCAAGTTTGGGGAGCATCCTGGTCAAAATGGAGGCATACTTTATACAGCCAAACGAGTGTTATACAAGGTAACAAATTTAACTTTACCAGCAATTAAAAGAAACAAACGTTAATGTCGCCCGTACATATTATTTATCAGTATGTATGCGCAAGTTTTCCATTTATTTGCATAGGCCGACCGACCAGTCGGTTAATTAGACAAATGAAAGAACATTGCAACTTTAATGCATTTAATATAATCAAGGTTGCTTACTTGATAGAAACACCTTACCCATTAAGTACATACATTCTGTCAATATAAATAATGATGATGAATGTAACTCGGTTAGTATTTTTTTCTTTTAGGTGGAGCCTATATGGCATTCATTTAGACCCGAAGTTCCAACTAACCATCCACAATCTGCCATTACTGGACACAACACACTAGATTGGGAAGTGATATTGAAATAAACATTTATATAATAAAACAAACATTAAATGCGCGGGCGCTGATAACATTTACTATAATCATGGTTGCGAACTTGATGTAAACACCTGACCCATTAGAAACATACATTTTGTCAGTATAAACTAAGAATTGTGTAGTGCAGTAAAGCAATTTATCCAGTAGACCGCTTTCGTCCTTATCGGGAACTCATGTACTGGCCAGAAGTTGCCGCGGACAGGGCTCGAACCTCGGCACATCTATCTCGGAATCTGATGCTGTAAACACTGAACCACACTGCCGCGCACTACTTACAAATTTCAGTCATATACTACCTATTGTAACTCTGTTAGTATTTTTATCATTTAGATAGAGCTCATATGGCATCCATTTTGACCAAAAGTTTCAACTAACTATCCCCAATCTGCCATTACTCAACAGATACCACACTAGATGGGGAAGTGGTATTGAAATGAACATTTTTATCAATAAACGAACATTGATTGATTAGTTTTCCAATACGGACCAAAATCGGTTTACTGGATTAATTGCCTTTACTACACCATACAATTTTTAATTTATACTGACAAAATTTAAGGACTAAATGGGTTATATCAAGTTCACAACCTTGATTATAGTAAATGTTATCACCGCCCGCGCAATCAATGTTCGTTTAATTATATAAATGTTCATTTAAATACCACTTCTCATCTAGTTTGGTGTATGTTCAGTAATGACAGATTGGGAATAGTTATTTGAAACTTTTGCTCTAAATGGATGCCATATGAGCTCCATCTAAATGATAAAAATACTAACCGAGTTACAATAGTTAGTATATGACTGAAAATTATGAGTAGTGCGCGGCAGGGTGGTTCAGTGGCTAGAGCACCATAATTAGTTGCAGACGTGCACCGGTTCGAGCTTAATTAATATAATATATAAATTGCAAGTAATTTAATAATATTATGGCTGGTTTATTAAATATTGAGGATACAGAGCAGTTAGCAAGTGGACTTAAGGATTGTAGCTTAAAAGATAGTTCAGAGGAACTTAAGTGTTCCAAATAGATGATCATACCGCATATATGGATTTTCCGGGCCTGGCATCCCAGAGGCTTTTATGGTAGTGGCCAAAGGCTCTACAGAACTCATCATGTACTGGCCAGAATTTACCGCGGACAGGACTCAACTCTGGCACGTCTGCTTCGGAATCTGGTGCTCTAACCACTGAGCCATCCTGCCGCACACTACACTGCACACAATTTTCAGTTATATACTAACTAATGTAACTTGGTTAGTCAATTTTTCCTTTAGGTGGAGCTCAATGGCATCCATTTAGACCCAAAGTTCCAACTAACCATGCCCAATCTGTCATTACTGAACAGACACCACATTACATGGGGAAGTGGTATTGAAATGAACATTTATATAATTAAACGAATTGCTACGCGGTGTGCAGTGTAGTGTGCGGCAGATTGGATCAGTGGTCAGAGCACCAGGCTCCGTGCCGACGTGCCCAGGTTAGTCTATTTTTTTCTTTAGGTGGAGTTAAAGGCAATTCATCCTGTAGACCGGTTTCGTCTTTATTGATGGCTCAATGGTTAGAGCACCAGATTCCGAAGCAGACGTGCCCAGATCTGAGTCCTGTCCGCAGCATCTTCTGGCCAGTACATGATGAGTTCCCAATAAGGACGTAAGCAGTCTATTGGACGAATTGCCTTTACTACACTATACAACTCTTAGTTTATACTCAAAAAGTGTATGTTCTTAATGGGTCAGGTGTTTATATCAAGTTCGCAACCTTGACTATTGTAAATATTATCACCGCCCGCGCAATGAATGTTCATTTAATTACTGGAACGCACGTTTGAAATCCAACGGCTCATACGCATTCGCAATTTTGCAACACAACGTTGAAACCTCTCACGCATGTTTATCCCATCTTGCATTTAAGATAATTATTCAATGCACATTCAAACATTTGATTATTAAGTTATTTAGAACTGCGGGACAGATGGCATTTGTTATAAAATAATGAACGTAATATAATTAATGCAAAACAATAAGAATAACATTACCGAATATTCTGGCTTTGATGCTACAAAACATCCACTTTCTATTTGAGCAGATCACCTACTCGAGGTGGACTCAAAGTTAGCGCCTACAAATTTTATCCACAGATAATCAATTAGTTTCCAGCGACGGAGCGATCGGTACGATGGATGCTCTATAGATTTCAATATAAACTAACATTACGACAATTTAACAAAAATTAATACATTTAATTATGCGCTAGACAGCAACCTATTGTATTTCAAAAATAAAATTTCAAATTTGCCTTGCTTAGGCTATATAAGTGCTTCTATTTCGCCTATTTAAGTATACAGTTAACGTTACTAAATTATCAATTTAGAAACGTAAATATAGCGTTACCATTACAAATTAAAGCGAAAATACATTGAACAATATTATTAGATATTAAAACAAAAGATTAAATTTAAAATAATTAAACTGCTACAACTGTAAGTACCTCGGCCGAAAGTAAGTGCCGTGCGACTTAGAAGAAATCGGAAAGTAGCTATTGTAGTTGACCCTTAACAAAACCATAAAACGTTCACAGGTAAATGACGTACAATGATATGGATGTTTGCAGTGTGAGTACGTCCAGAAGCCCTTCTAGACACTTGCTTGGACCTCTTGTTCGCTGGCTGGTGATCTTTTGAGTAGATGCACTTTTGTAAGTATAATTTTCGAAGTAGGATGTGCTATTTTCTGTTTGAAAGCCTTGACTTGTATTGCTAAAGATATGCGGCAACACCAAGGTGGCTGGCACACGTGGAAATCAAATAAATAGATGATCGCTTACGTATGAATGGATGTGCAGCAACAAGAAGATTGGTGTTACTAGAGACTATGCAACAAGATGACACAGCTTGGTAAGCTCATGTCCGATAGTCGTCGTAGATACACTGTCAAGCAGAAAAGGCGACAGCAATCACACGTAGCGAGCAGAGCAGAAAGTGTGTTGCGTGTTAATTGCGTCGTAATTATATAGATGCAAAGTAGCACGCAATTAGCCAGCGATAATTTTGCGCATTTTAATTGGTCCAACGTATTAAAATTTGAATTCGATTTGACAATATGGTAGGGAATTTATGTGAGCCGTTGCATCACTCTCCTCACTCAATAAAAGAAATGTTAATAGAAACAAATCAGCTTGGAGAGGCTTGATTAATATTACGAGACAGATTTCGAACACAGTGAAGAAACTGGTCACTACTCTGACATTAGTTAACCACAATTAAATAGTAATGCTGCGCTGGTGCATCCTTCTTAATTTTTTCAACGCTGATGTAATGCCAAAATAACCACTAGCATTTGCTACTAAAAATGTTAGGTGTAGTGGCCGGTAATACCGTGTAAAGCGAAATAGAGCAGTTTGAAAGGTTTTTAAAAGCTGTAGCGTATGTCCATGCTATACAAAGGTTGTGACGCCGTTGCTACGCAGAAAGTACGGTCTTCTACTTTCTGCGTCATTGTTTTCCAGATCCTTGCGTTCCAGTGCACCTAAGTTATGAGTTTTGGTCCGTCATTAGGATAAATTGGCATTCATTTGTGAATTCTTCCGAACTACGGAAAAAATTGACAAAAATATAAAAAAATTCTGGTGATTATAGCACCAGTTATTTGGTGTGTATTAACTAAAAGATTGTAGGGGTCTAGATCGCCGCTTATTATTACATATATGACACGAGAATGTAGGTCGCGAGCTTACTTGGTTGAGCTCAGATTTTACTATGGCTAATCCCTCTAGAACTTTAGCCTTCTTTGGCATTGTTCTCTCTAAGGAAGCAATACTATCATCCTGCGGCGAATGACAAAACGATTACGTACTTAACTTAAGTTCTTAAACCATTATTTCTAATTCGCACTTTTCTGATAAATCATTTATTGAGAGAGAATTTCGGAGATGTCTCGCAAACAATTTTAATGTACGAGGAAATTTGTTAAAAGAAGAACCTTAGCTCAATGATCAGAACTATTATTTTTATACCAGCGTTTCCGTTGTTACCTTCAAATTTCGATGGGTTCAAGATTTGGTGTGTCTAACTGCGCATACTAATTTATTATCTGATCCATTCCGTGGGACCCAGCAAAGTTTTCTCGTAATTTTGAAGGCCCGAAATGGGATTAGGTAGATTTTTAATCACCTCAGCCTTGGGAAAAATCCTTCTTTGAAAATCTGAAGGAAGTTTTGCAAAATGTTTGACAGTTTTTGTGACTGTCATAATCTGGGAACGTTTTATTTGGTCCAACGTATTAAAATTTGAATTTGATTTTGACAATAAGTAAATATATTAATCTGAGCCGTTCCACAACAAATAAAATTATATCATCACAACTTTGCACATTACCTCGAATGAATTAGGCCTCTTTATGAACTATACTGGACCAATAAGAAAGCATGTAACATATCCCGACCATTAACTAAACACATGCAACCTGTAAATATGTAAACGCAATGCATTTCCCGTGTGACTATTTGATTTTCTCTTTACTTGCTGTTGCTGCCGACTTCTATTTTGTTCATTGCCTACGCCTGCTTTCTTTATTCGTGGCTTACACGCACTGTTTCATAGGGCAAGCTTGCTCTCAGATATGCCAAACATTTGCTGCTGTAAATCCAGGTAATCATTAACGTTTAACATATTAATCAGACTTCTATGATTATCTGCTTGATGATGTTGCCAAAGTTCATGAGCAAGAAACATTAACGCTTCAACAAAGAATATGCCATATCCTGTTTCTTATAATCAACTAATCTATGTAAATCTACCAAAATGATCACTAATCGATGACAATGATTACCACATTAGGGCGCTAAATACATTACAGACACTTACCACGGCCTTAGTAAATGAATGTGACTTAAAATATGTGTATTGGCACCAACTGGTCTGCTTACCTTGAACGCGTTTGTAGCATTGCAGAGCACTTTAGATTCGGCGGTTAAAATGGCGACTGCTCCAGGGACGCAGTGCAACTGTTGTGATTTTTCATATTTCACTTGTATTTCTAATACAAAATCATTTAACTATTCGTTGTAAAATTTTGCTTTCTTGGGCTACTAAGAACATTTTCTTAGATAGAAGTTAATCCTAACAGTGATTTCGTAAACGTACTGGTTGGTATAGCAAAACTAAAGTTAATTAGTGAAGCAAAAATCGATAGGAATTAAATTTATACTGGTCTTCTCGCCAACAGTTACTGTTAACGTACGTCTGGGTTTAAAGCTTGCGTTGCCTTTAGACTTTTGTTGTGCAAATTTCCGACGTTATTTCGTCATAGTTTTATTTATAGCACAATTCATTGATACAAAGATTATTGTGTGCATCATCCGATGTTTGAAAATCTGGTTAATCAGTGATAGGTTTTCATGGTTTTCGAATAAGAAAATAAATTCCCCGCAAAATTTCCTACCAAAAGAGGAGAAACAACAATATAACCCTGCAAAGAATATTGAACTTCATAGACTGTTACATTTTCGGAAAATAAAATGTGGTAGATGATGCTCTTGATAAGCTAAACTACGCATATGTAGTGCTGATTCAGAAGGAAGCACTGACCCGTTTGTAGAATTCTCTAATAATTGGACTCAAAAGTTAATAGGCACAAATAAGTTAAGTCCCTTTGCGTTCCAGTTGTTCAAGGTTACAGCGTATGTACACAAGAGATTTGGAGATAAATGTCTATAATTTAAATTTTCCAAGAGCCAAACTAGAACACATGATCCTATGAAATTATGTATCAAAGAAAGGCAGCATCTACATGAGATGGAAAACTGATCCATTAAGACTATTATCATGCACGAAACGAATGAGCACGAGATAATACTTGCTGTTTTTGGTTTATCCTTCTGGTCATAACTCTATTATTCTTTTATTTGGTGCGCAACACCTAATACATAATTGCATTTATATTAGTTCTCTGCAACAAACAGTATCTAACTATTATCAAGCTGATCATAAATTGATATTTCTGGTGGAATAGGTCGAAAGATATACGCGTGTAAATAAGTGTATGCTTAAAGAATCAAACATGCAAGCTATGAAGGAACAAGCCAGTGGATCTTTATATACAAGTACATACTGGGTGTTTTATTTATGTGACTATCAACGTAGTCGAGGTCTCCGATTTCAAAAGTAAAATTTATTGCAAACGAAGGTGATTTGTCTCGATTGACAATTTTAGCTTGCAATCCTCAGACATTTGACCGCAAATAAAGCATCTTTTACATTCCTACATAACTTCGTGTCATCGTATGTCAAATCAGAAAGGGCGATCACTGATCACGGTAGCTAGTTCATGTCAGATATTATTATTTAGTCCATGAATATCTTAGGAATAGAGGTATAACTGACTAGTTCTTTTAATTCTCCAGATCATTGTATGGTATAGAGGCTGCATTATGAATTGTAGGCAGTATTGCTTTTACCAAATGGACAACCTGGGTACACAATTTTTATGTAGTTTTGCTGGTCATTAGCAATATATATACGACACATTTATGAATGTCTATAGCAGACATGGTAAATTTGTAACATTGAAACTACATCGAAATCTTCAAATAGAAAACACAAGTTGCCTATTTATCTTGTAGATTGGTTCGTTGAAGCGCCTTCAAAAAAAATTGGATTTTGAGCACTACCTCGGAACACAAAATTCAATCCCATGCTTCATGTATATTTAAACTTGAAAATAGAATTGCTCCTGAATATTGCAAACGAGAATAAACAGAACTGTTTGATTCAATTTTACAAGGGACCGTTTATTATCATCAGGTTGATAACTAAGACAGACCCCATCAAAAAAATGTTAGAAACATTATGTGCATCTAGATTTTTGCGATCCGCAGTATACGTAGATTGATGAGGAAACCTGACGTCAAGATCAGTTAAAAGACCGACATTCTAAGGCCGAACCTGCTTTGTAAGTTCGACATCGAAGACAAAAAGTTTGACCAAGAACATAGAATAAACGACGAAAAAATCGTGGACTCCACTAAAAACGGCACGAACAGGACAAATTTTCTATAAGTCTAAGGGAAATAAGTTTGTTTACTTCTAGAAGACATGTGTAAAACGCCCCGGCTTCAAGTAAATGTCGTACGCAAACACAAAGCCAGTTAGGTGCCAAGATGCCTGAGATTAGTACGGTCGGGGGCACTTATTAGGGTCGGTATTGCGTTCTCCGGCAAATGCCGAGAAAGTTAGTTAGTGTAGCAATGTCAAGAAATACTCTTAGACACCTGAGACCAGCCCTGGTTGACTGGCTGTTGTTTGTTCTGTTATGGCGTCGACATCAGTGGCGAGAGACTGTGTGAAGGCTGAGTAATTTCTTGTTAAAGATCTGCGATAACACCGTGGTAACGGGCACACGGGAAAGTCCAATGAGTAGATGTTGCTCCGTCTCACCAGTTGTGCAGCAACATGTTTAGCGTGAATAAAAATGGAACTGTGTGTGAAGCAAGTCCAGATGTCAGCATAGATGTAAAGCCAGTATAACGGGAGACAGGACGCACACGTAGCGCACAGCAGAAGGCAAACTTGATGACTAAACGGCATGGTAAATTCACCGTTCTTAAATAGCCTGAAATCGAAATCTCGCACGCCATTGGTTAAGGGAAAATTTTGCTTGTTTTAATTGGTGCCGCGTAAATTAAATTTGAATTTCATTTACGCAATATGTCGGCGAATTTTTCTTGAGCCGTTACACTTGTCTTGAAAAGATGGTATTTTCACGGAAATTATAAATGGTTGACTAAATTATATGAAGTGTAAAAATTATTTTAATAATTTGCGGATATTGAATTGTTTAAATTATTCTCGAGTTTTAATTGTGAGTTCGTGCTTTTTATCTGTATTATATAGTTTGACCTGTTGTATGTTTGCTGGATTGTTCAGCTCCCGTTGCCATCTTAATTTCTGGACACATATTAGCCCGTACATTTTACATCAATTTGCTATAATATTTATTAAAAAAACTTCTACGAAAATATTCTTTGTATTTAGTGTTTGACAATTAATAATTATTCATTTAGTGGACGCTAATTCTAAAGTAAATTGAGTGTTATGTAATCGCCCCAGCTAGAGTGCCGTGCAATCACAAATCTACTGGGTAGGCAGTACTGTATTTTGCACTTACGAAGGCCAGGGAAACATTTAATGGATAATGCCTTGAATGTTGTTGGTAACAGAACAAAGGTGGATATACATAAATACTTTTGTTCGTAGGTTAGTGATTTTCTTCGTAGATGCACACAAAAAAGTAAATAAGAGGAAACAGAATGTAGAAATTGTTGTTCTGAAGTCGTAATGAATTTTCTGATGATCTGCCGTACCACAGAGTAGTCTGACAACTGTAGAAATCTTATTAATAATTCAAACCAAAACGATTGCCTGGATGCATATCCAAAAGAGATTTACGTGATTGATAGCAAGCTGTGCTAGTGAAACGAAAATAAGACAGCAGGCTCTTTTAATCAGTGAGACTGCAGAGGAAAGAGTACGAATGTAGTGAGCACGTCAGTTTATTTTTTGTGGAAATGCATTGGCATATTTATTAGCATGTCTCAGGTGATTAAAATGCTCGTGTCAAATTGCATGCATTCTCATTGGTCTTGTTTAAATCAATGGAATTGCGTGTTTTTATTTGAATTAATTTACAAGTTGACGGTGATATAATTTGACCCTTTAAAGTATCCTGTTTCGGATTTTTATTTCAGTCCGGATAAATTAATAAATGTGCGTCGTCACACCAATAATACACATTCTACGGACAAAAGAATTCATTTTTTAAGGTTTGGAATTTTGTCTTCATTGATGTTGGTCTCAACTAGATACGCATCATGGATGTTATTTAAAGACTAACTGGAGTTGGTTAATGGAGCTTAGTCGACAATTTGTAGTCGTGATCCTCACGAAATCATTTTTATTTTGATAAACCTATTCACATTTTGTGTAGCAGCTCTTGCCATATTGACAATCTGAGCCCAAATAATGCCAAGTCTGTATACGTCTTGGTGCTCGTGGAGAATGAGGAAGTGGTTTCGACAAGATGATACGATGGGCTGTGATGGCACGCTTCCTGTTGAGATCGGGCATGAAGGAGATAGGTTTGAAAATTTCTTCATGACGTTTCAGAAAATCGTCCAGTTGCAATACATGAGGAACTGGAGGAATAAGCTTGATAGATGAGACTGCTTCGGCGCGAGTCGTATGTTTTAGTGCTGATGTAAGCAACTGATTGTCTGCAGAGCGTATCTCCCGTGTTCTTGGACGAATAGTAGGATCAAAGTGTTCAAGAAAGTCACGTCCAATGATGTTTCTTGTCGTGTTGGCAATGATGAAAGGATAATTGAAATATCTTTTTGAGTTGGAGAACGAGATTGTGTGTACTTGTACCCGAAACGTCGCTATGTTGGAGCCATTGGCGGAGGTCAGACTGCTGGTGTCGACTGGGTGGGTGGGTTCGAAATATTTGTGGCGTAGTAAGCTTACATCTGATCCAGTGTCTATGAGAAATAATTCGCCAGAGGTTGTGTCACGGATGAGAAAAGATGTTGATAGTGGCAACTGACGATGAGACTGGTTGCTGGCATTTGGGCGTTTTAAGCATGACTTGACTGGAGCCGTCGCTGTAAATACAATAGTTTGATTGCGCTCTACCGCGAAAGCAACTTGCTTCGAGCCATCAGACGTGGAGCGGCCAACGATCTTGGGGTGCTCAGCCTCTACTGCCGCAGAGGAGGCTGACCCCAGCAGTTTCCGAACCTTCCATGGGCGGATCCTCCTGAGTTGTTGAGGGTGACCGCGCCCACTTGAACGTCGCGTCTGTGCGCGGGAATGTGCAGCCGTTTCTGAGGCAATAACGTGTGGAGTGGCCATAGCTGCGGTGATTCGGACACCACTCCGCCGGTAACTGTGGAACTGTGGCCCGGCCTCTCGACGTCGACCTCCTGGCGCTATTCCGGGACGGTGGTCGACGCTGGTCACGCCTGCTCTGGTAGCGTGTATTATGGACGGCATCGACTGAGGCCAAATTTGGCCTGACGGTGAGGTTCTCGAGCAGGCTGATGAGGCGTTCATGCGTGACGTTTGTTCCGGCTGATGATGCTGTGGATTGTGATTCGGACAGTCTTGAGGCGATGTGGTCTTTCTCTGAGGCAGGTGATCTGTTGTGTTGTTTCTTTCATCACTTGTCTAGACGTGCCGGCAGAACGTCGTCTTGTACTTCGAGAGATTCGGGCAGGACGTGGCCATCTCTTGTAGTGCTGGCAGGAGCTGCTGTATGAGAAGTCGCATTAAGATTTCCTTGGGCAGGTTGAATTCCAAGCCTTTCTGCTCGATCTCCTAAATAGCTCAGAAGGCGTGCAGCTATCTAGGGACATCTGGCTCAATAATTCTGTAAGCCTGTCTTCTCGATCTGGTGTCAAACGCTGCTTGACGGCGCGTTGCAGGCTCTGCCATGGCTGCGCACATGTGCCCTAAGTGTATTGATGCAGAATATCTTTGAGTCCGCGTCTGAAAGACATTGGGATCGTCTCCCAAGCCCTCAAAAATATTGAGCTCTCGTCTTTTATATTGGAAACCTTGGCCAATAAAGTAACATCGTCGACCCACTCGTCAAGGTATTCTGGATCGAATTGGCATATTTTATACTGTGTCCATGTGTTGGTGCGGCCTGTTGCTGGGCTCACCATCGGGCTTCCTACATTTATTGAACTGGACGTCATCTTATGCGTATGAGTGTTGTCGAGAATAGATGGCAGTGTAACATCGTCCTCACCCGTCATCGTGCGGCTGTCTTCGAGCACTGTAATCTCGAGAGGGTGTTTTTCTGGGATATTTGTCTTAGAATTTACTTTCCTTCGTGGCGTTCATCCAAAGTGCTTGAATTTCTCAAAATCTAGATGTTTATTTATTCTTTACTGGTTGTGAGTACGACGAACCGGGGCACCATTTATGTTGGGGACATTTGCGGGGTTAATTACTCCCTACATTTGATTGGTAGCAGCTGTGGAGATTCGTGCAAATGATCAATCCCCGGGTTTTTTCCCGATGGGTGATATGAGAAGACTAATACGAATGATCACAAATGTATTGTAAATAACGTCGTATATAAGTTCCTAAGTAGTCCAAATTGACCGTGCTCTAGACGGCAATAAAATTAAATTTTAACACAAACGAATGTCTTAAACACCAGTCACAGCCAAACTTAATTGTCCGTGCTCTAGACGACAAAAGGAATGAATCTTGTTCACAAAGTTGAATGTCTTATGCACAAGTCACAGTTAAACAAAATTGTCCGTGCTCTAAACGGCAGCAAAATGAACGCTGTTTACAAATTTGAATGTTTTACACACAAGCAAATATTCTTTCACAAATGTCTGTATTGAAATGAATATATGTAACCGATTGAAAATACATGATGATATGAATATAGTCACTGGTAAAAGTTGTCACTGATGATAAATGGATTAAAATCAAGTAAAACTTCAATGAAAAATATTCACAAATAATTAGTTCACTGTTTGCTATGGTTTTAACTTATTTAATTATAATATTCCATTGTGCTCTGAAATTCAGATAGGTATAGTTAAATGCGAACAGTTAATCACTTGCATAAATTGCGAATAATCCAACTGAGCGAAATAAATCCGCTGTGACACTATAATCCACCGCATGTTCCTTGCGTATTGCGCGCGGGTGTGTATATTTAATAAACAACCCTATTAATTACAAATAAAATGCAGTTCAAGAAATCTCAATTAAAACTGATTGAAACTAACATAGATTGTTTCTAAAATCACAGTTAAGACAAAAAATATTGTGTAAGAACAGAATTAGATTATTTGACCTTAAAGAGCACCATATTTGTCAAAATCGAACATCGTTGGGTTGTAACGCGGAGCCACGTGTTACAATATAATCTAGAGTTTAATGGATTAATTTTTCCTTCTAAGTCTGTCAAACAAATTCTGACGATACCTTGGACTGTACTATCAGTATCCTCGAAATTAAGATTATCCTCATAGTTAAATACAATTATAAATAATAAATTAAGTAATAGGCAAAAGTACTGTTCACATTATTCGCAACACTGCACACCAAACGTTTGATTTTTAAAACGATTCGACACGAAACACAGAAAAATTAACTTACTTATTCCTAATCGTTCCCAATATGTTAGAAAAAAAACTCGTTTTAGCAAGACTAAAATTAGTATAAGATACAAGATGTCTGTCGCACGTCAACAGACAATTTCACACAAGTCAGGCACAAAATGCATAGAGCTGAAATCACGCAAATTCAACAATATAAATACTTGAAAAGAGATAAAAAAAGAATTTAATTTTGTAATGCTAGCCTATCAGGGTACTATAAAGATTTTCACAAATTTTCCTCCAAATCTATCAGGCTCATACCTACAACTCTTTGGACCATGCTATCAGTTTCCGCGATTTTATGATTAGCCTCAATGTTAAATCAAAGTAAATATTTTTAATTTTGAAATATGCAACAAGATTGTGTACTTTAAACGCAACACTGCATAGCGAACGTTTGATCTAGAATAGAGATTCGACACGAAAAACAATATTTCAATTTAAAAATAATTGTTTGCGCGGGTGGTGGTAACAATTCTTTAAATCAAGTTTGCGAGCCTGAAGTAAACACCTATCCCATTTTATTTAACCAGTCGTCGAAAAACATAACAAAACTACCGCCAGCCGCAACGCACTGACGCGTTTCGACCTTCCATGATCATCTTCAGAGTACGACGGCAAACTGACTATCGAGGATCAAACCGCATTGAATATATATGAAAATCAAATTTAGATATGCGGCTCTCACATCTAGCAGTCTTGCATACATTGAACTTGACTGGAAATGTCGGCTGCACAATTTCTATGCAATCAGGAACATTAACTGTTTGTTGCTTTCGCCACATATAAATATCTAGCCAAAAAATTTTAAAATAATTGTTTGCGGCTTGCGGTAGTTTTGTTATGTTGTTCGACGACTGGTTAAATACAATGGGATTGGTGTTTACTTCAAGCTCGCAAACTTGATTTAAAGAATTGTTACCACCACCCGCGCAAACAATTATTGTTAAATTGTTTTGCCTATATATGTATATGTGGCGAAAGCTGCAAACAGTTAATGTTCGTGACTGCATAGAAATTGTGCAGCCGACATTTCCAGTCAAGTTCAATGTATGCGAGACTGCTAGAGGTGAGAGCCGCATATCTAACTTTGATTTCCATATATATTCAATGCGGTTTGATCCTCGATAGTCAGTTTGCCGTCGTACTCTGATGATGATCATGGAAGGTCGAAACGCGTCAGTGCGTTGCGGCTGGCGTAGTTTTGTTATGTTGTTCGACGACTGGTTAAATGCAATGGGATTAGTGTTTACTTCAAGCTCGCAAACTTGATTTAAAGAATTGTTACCACCACCCGCGCAAACAATTATTTTAAATTCTATTGCCTATATATGTATATGTGGCGAAAGCTACAAACAGTTAATGTTCGTGACTGCATAGAAATTGTGCAGCCGACATTTCCAGTCAAGTTCAATGTATGCGAGACTGCTAGAGGTGAGAGCCGCATATCTAAATTTGATTTTCATATATATTCAATGCGGTTTGATCCTCGATAGTCAGTTTGCCGTCGTACTCTGATGATGATCATGGAAGGTCGAAACGCGTCAGTGCGTTGCGGCTGGCGGTAGTTTTGTAATATTTAAATTGTCTGTTTCTAACCGTTCCAAATATACTCAAATATAAAATAACCCCGAATTTTCAAAATTGAAAAATTGATAAAAGGTCAAGATGGCGGTTACACGCTTACAGATAAAATAACACAAGTCAGACACGAAATACAGAAAACTGAAATCATGCCCAAGTTAACAATCTAAAACACTCGAAAGAGTTTAAGCAAAGAATTTTCTTGAATTTAAACAAAATTATGTAAAAATAATATTCGTTTCACTAAGTCGCGATGGTTTAAATTTATCATTACATAATTCTCTTGCTTTGGCTGTATTGGAATCTTCTCTGATCGAGCCAAGTCAGTATTCGGGCAAGGCAACATTAGCAATACAGCTTCCTTGCGGATTTCAATGTATCATGTCATAAACAAACCAAACCTCGCAGCTAACTTTGCCAACTAAGAAAAGAAAGTTACGAAGATGATTTTGCTAGACATCTGCAACAAGATCGCCACTGAGCTCGTTTCGATGCCATATGGCTAAGGGTTTCTAACCAAGAACCATGATGCGCACGAGGACCCCATCCTGGCAGACGAGTGGGTCCTATACTACCCAATTTGGATGTGTGAGTTCAACTGTTTCTGCCATGGTACAATCTGCCCACCTTGTTTCTTACGCTTATCTGGTGCTGGATGAGAGAACAGAGCTCTACTGGGCAATCGAAATGAGAGCATACGCAAAACGTGATCGAGCCAACGAAATTGATGGAGCCTTATTTGTTTTTCTAACGAGGAGCACTTATTGGCAGATCCAAAAATACGTCTACGGATATCAACGTTATTTATTCGTTTTTGGTAACCAAAATGTTCTATACTTCTCAAACAACGATGATCGAATGCCGAGAAAGCTACTTTAGCTTTCGCGATTCGTATTCTCACTTCGTCGGACATATTGCCTAAGTTATCTATAAAGCTCCCAAGATATGTAAACCTATCGACTATGTCTAGATCTTCATTCTGCAGTCGCAGCGTTGGAGTGAGTGGTGGGTGATTCTGTAACAGTATCTACATTTAGAGGGTGCGAATTTCATACCGAAAGACGGAACAACGTCCATTAATCTATTCAAGGTGGCCTGGGCAGCATCCCAATTGACGAATAATAGTACGATATCGTCTGCATAATCAAGATCGACTAGTTTATCACCTGGGAGAACTTAAACTCCAGCACCCTGAATGTGTGGGAGTGTTTTTCGTAATAGCGTCGATTACAAAATGAAACAAACAGGTGGCAAATGGACAAACTTGACGAACAACACTGCTGGTTGTAATGTTATGCGTTAATTCGTTGTAGACCTTAATGCGACCAGAAGTATTTGTGTAGAGAGCTCGTATAATATTAACAAATTTTGTTGGCACACCGCTTTTCGACAAAATATGGAATATATATATATATATATATATATATATATATATATATATATATATATATATATAAACTGAGGCAAAATATATCAGAAAATTTAAACATGGAGAAAGTATGAATTTAAGTAACAGTTAAATACTGTTTGTAACAGTCAATCAATTGCCCGCATCACCTCGAGATTAAGCTCAATGTCCCAAAATGCCCGCGGGAATCGAGCTGCAGCTTTTTTATCCACAGAGCTTCAAATATGGTTAATTCATTCTTGCTACTGCATTTAGCAATTATCTACAATGCCAAGTTTGGGGAGCATCCTGGTCAAAATGGAGGCATACTTTATACAGCCAAACGAGTGTTATACAAGGTAACAAATTTAACTTTACCAGCAATTAAAAGAAACAAACGTTAATGTCGCCCGTACATATTATTTATCAGTATGTATGCGCAAGTTTTCCATTTATTTGCATAGGCCGACCGACCAGTCGGTTAATTAGACAAATGAAAGAACATTGCAACTTTAATGCATTTAATATAATCAAGGTTGCTTACTTGATAGAAACACCTTACCCATTAAGTACATACATTCTGTCAATATAAATAATGATGATGAATGTAACTCGGTTAGTATTTTTTTCTTTTAGGTGGAGCCTATATGGCATTCATTTAGACCCGAAGTTCCAACTAACCATCCACAATCTGCCATTACTGGACACAACACACTAGATTGGGAAGTGATATTGAAATAAACATTTATATAATAAAACAAACATTAAATGCGCGGGCGCTGATAACATTTACTATAATCATGGTTGCGAACTTGATGTAAACACCTGACCCATTAGAAACATACATTTTGTCAGTATAAACTAAGAATTGTGTAGTGCAGTAAAGCAATTTATCCAGTAGACCGGTTTCGTCCTTATTGGGAACTCATGTACTGGCCAGAATTTGCCGCGGACAGGGCTCGAACCTCGGCACGTCTATCTCGGAATCTGATGCTGTAAACACTGAACCACCCTGCCGCGCACTACTTACAAATTTCAGTCATATACTACCTATTGTAACTCTGTTAGTATTTTTATCATTTAGATAGAGCTCATATGGCATCCATTTTGACCAAAAGTTTCAACTAACTATCCCCAATCTGCCATTACTCAACAGATACCACACTAGATGGGGAAGTGGTATTGAAATGAACATTTTTATCAATAAACGAACATTGATTGATTAGTTTTCCAATACGGACCAAAATCGGTTTACTGGATTAATTGCCTTTACTACACCATACAATTTTTAATTTATACTGACAAAATTTAAGGACTAAATGGGTTATATCAAGTTCACAACCTTGATCATAGTAAATGTTATCACCGCCCGCGCAATCAATGTTCGTTTAAGTACATAAATGTTCATTTAAATACCACTTCTCATCTAGTTTGGTGTATGTTCAGTAATGACAGATTGGGAATAGTTATTTGAAACTTTTGCTCTAAATGGATGCCATATGAGCTCCATCTAAATGATAAAAATACTAACCGAGTTACAATAGTTAGTATATGACTGAAAATTATGAGTAGTGCGCGGCAGGGTGGTTCAGTGGCTAGAGCACCATAATTAGTTGCAGACGTGCACCGGTTCGAGCTTAATTAATATAATATATAAATTGCAAGTAATTTAATAATATTATGGCTGGTTTATTAAATATTGAGGATACAGAGCAGTTAGCAAGTGGACTTAAGGATTGTAGCTAGATAGTTCAGAGGAACTTAAGTGTTCCAAACTAGATGATCATACCGCATATATGGATTTTCCGGGCCTGGCATCCCAGAGGCTCTCTTATGGTAGTGACCAAAGGGCCTCTACAGAACTCATCATGTACTGGCCAGAATTTGCCGCGGACAGGACTCAAATCTGGGCACGTCTGCTTCGGAATCTGGTGCTCTAACCACTGAGCCATCCTGCCGCACACTACACTGCACACAATTTTCAGCTATATACTAACTAATGCAACTTGGTTAGTCTATTTTTTTCTTTAGGTGGAGTTAAAGGCAATTCATCCTGTAGACCGGTTTCGTCCTTATTGATGGCTCAATGGTTAGAGCACCAGATTCCGAAGCAGACGTGCCCAGGTTCGAGTCCTGTCCGCAGCATCTTCTGGCCAGTACATGATGAGTTCCCAATAAGGACGTAAGCAGTCTATTGGACGAATTGCCTTTACTACACTATACAACTCTTAGTTTATACTCAAAAAGTGTATGTTCTTAATGGGTCAGGTGTTTATATCAAGTTCGCAACCTTGATTATTGTAAATATTATCACCGCCCGCGCAACCAATGTTCATTTAATTACTGGAACGCATGTTTGAAATCCAACGGCTCATACGCATTCGCAATTTTGCAACACAACGTTGAAACCTCTCACGCATGTTTATCCCATCTTGCATTTAAGATAATTATTCAATGCACATTCAAACATTTGATTATTAAGTTATTTAGAACTGCGGGACAGACGGCATTTGTTATAAAATAATGAACGTAATATAATTAATGCAAAACAATAAGAATAACATTACCGAATATTCTGGCTTTGATGCTACAAAACATCCACTTTCTATTTGAGCAGATCACCTACTCGAGGTGGACTCAAAGTTAGCGCCTACAAATTTTATCCACAGATAATCAATTAGTTTCCAGCGACGGAGCGATCGGTACGATGGATGCTCTATAGATTTCAATATAAACTATCATTACGACAATTTAACAAAAATTAATACATTTAATTATGCGCTAGACAGCAACCTATTGTATTTCAAAAATAAAATTTCAAATTTGCCTTGCTTAGGCTATATAAGTGCTTCTATTTCGCCTATTTAAGTATACAGTTAACGTTACTAAATTATCAGATTAGAAACGTAAATATAGCGTTACCATTACAAATTAAAGCGAAAATACATTGAACAATATTATTAGATATTAAAACAAAAGATTAAATTTAAAATAATTAAACTGCTACAACTGTAAGTACCTCGGCCGAAAGTAAGTGCCGTGCGACTTAGAAGAAATCGGAAAGTAGCTATTGTAGTTGACCCTTAACAAAACCATAAAACTTGGTTGAGCTCAGATTTTACTATGGCTAATCCCTCTAGAACTTTAGCCTTCTTTGGCATTGTTCTCTCTAAGGAAGCAATACTATCATCCTGCGGCGAATGACAAAACGATTACGTACTTAACTTAAGTTCTTAAACCATTATTTCTAATTCGCACTTTTCTGATAAATCATTTATTGAGAGAGAATTTCGGAGATGTCTCGCAAACAATTTTAATGTACGAGGAAATTTGTTAAAAGAAGAACCTTAGCTCAATGATCAGAACTATTATTTTTATACCAGCGTTTCCGTTGTTACCTTCAAATTTCGATGGGTTCAAGATTTGGTGTGTCTAACTGCGCATACTAATTTATTATCTGATCCATTCCGTGGGACCCAGCAAAGTTTTCTCGTAATTTTGAAGGCCCGAAATGGGATTAGGTAGATTTTTAATCACCTCAGCCTTGGGAAAAATCCTTCTTTGAAAATCTGAAGGAAGTTTTGCAAAATGTTTGACAGTTTTTGTGACTGTCATAATCTGGGAACGTTTTATTTGGTCCAACTTATTAAAATTTGAATTTGATTTAGACAATAAGTAAATATATTAATCTGAGCCGTTCCACAACAAATAAAATTATATCATCACAACTTTGCACATTACCTCGAATGAATTAGGCGTCTTTATGAACTATACTGGACCAATAAGAAAGCATGTAACATATCCCGACCATTAACTAAACACATGCAACCTGTAAATATGTAAACGCAATGCATTTCCCGTGTGACTATTTGATTTTCTCTTTACTTGCTGTTGCTGCCGACTTCTATTTTGTTCATTGCCTACGCCTGCTTTCTTTATTCGCGGCTTACACGCACTGTTTCATAGGGCAAGCTTGCTCTCAGATATGCCAAACATTTGCTGCTGTAAATCCAGGTAATCATTAACGTTTAACATATTAATCAGACTTCTATGATTATCTGCTTGATGATGTTGCCAAAGTTCATGAGCAAGAAACATTAACGCTTCAACAAAGAATATGCCATATCCTGTTTCTTATAATCAACTAATCTATGTAAATCTACCAAAATGATCACTAATCGATGACAATGATTACCACATTAGGGCGCTAAATACATTACAGACACTTACCACGGCCTTAGTAAATGAATGTGACTTAAAATATGTGTATTGGCACCAACTGGTCTGCTTACCTTGAACGCGTTTGTAGCATTGCAGAGCACTTTAGATTCGGCGGTTAAAATGGCGACTGCTCCAGGGACGCAGTGCAACTGTTGTGATTTTTCATATTTCACTTGTATTTCTAATACAAAATCATTTAACTATTCGTTGTAAAATTTTGCTTTCTTGGGCTACTAAGAACATTTTCTTAGATAGAAGTTAATCCTAACAGTGATTTCGTAAACGTACTGGTTGGTATAGCAAAACTAAAGTTAATTAGTGAAGCAAAAATCGATAGGAATTAAATTTATACTGGTCTTCTCGCCAACAGTTACTGTTAACGTACGTCTGGGTTTAAAGCTTGCGTTGCCTTTAGACTTTTGTTGTGCAAATTTCCGACGTTATTTCGTCATAGTTTTATTTATAGCACAATTCATTGATACAAAGATTATTGTGTGCATCATCCGATGTTTGAAAATCTGGTTAATCAGTGATAGGTTTTCATGGTTTTCGAATAAGAAAATAAATTCCCCGCAAAATTTCCTACCAAAAGAGGAGAAACAACAATATAACCCTGCAAAGAATATTGAACTTCATAGACTGTTACATTTTCGGAAAATAAAATGTGGTAGATGATGCTCTTGATAAGCTAAACTACGCATATGTAGTGCTGATTCAGAAGGAAGCACTGACCCGTTTGTAGAATTCTCTAATAATTGGACTAAAAAGTTAATAGGCACAAATAAGTTAAGTCCCTTTGCGTTGCAGTTGTTCAAGGTTACAGCGTATGTACACAAGAGATTTGGAGATAAATGTCTATAATTTAAATTTTCCAAGAGCCAAACTAGAACACATGATCCTATGAAATTATGTATCAAAGAAAGGCAGCATCTACATGAGATGGAAAACTGATCCATTAAGACTATTATCATGCACGAAACGAATGAGCACGAGATAATACTTGCTGTTTTTGGTTTATCCTTCTGGTCATAACTCTATTATTCTTTTATTAGGTGCGCAACACCTAATACATAATTGCATATATATTAGTTCTCTGCAACAAACAGTATCTAACTATTATCAAGCTGATCATAAATTGATATTTCTGGTGGAATAGGTCGAAAGATATACGCGTGTAAATAAGTGTATGCTTAAAGAATCAAACATGCAAGCTATGAAGGAACAAGCCAGTGGATCTTTATATACAAGTACATACTGGGTGTTTTGTTTATGTGACTATCAACGTAGTCGAGGTCTCCGATTTCAAAAGTAAAATTTATTGCAAACGAAGGTGATTTGTCTCGATTGACAATTTTAGCTTGCAATCCTCAGACATTTGACCGCAAATAAAGCATCTTTTACATTCCTACATAACTTCGTGTCATCGTATGTCAAATCAGAAAGGGCGATCACTGATCACGGTAGCTAGTTCATGTCAGATATTATTATTTAGTCCATGAATATCTTAGGAATAGAGGTATAACTGACTAGTTCTTTTAATTCTCCAGATCATTGTATGGTATAGAGGCTGCATTATGAATTGTAGGCAGTATTGCTTTTACCAAATGGACAACCTGGGTACACAATTTTTATGTAGTTTTGCTGGTCATTAGCAATATATATACGACACATTTATGAATGTCTATAGCAGACATGGTAAATTTGTAACATTGAAACTACATCGAAATCTTCAAATAGAAAACACAAGTTGCCTATTTATCTTGTAGATTGGTTCGTTGAAGCGCCTTCAAAAAAAATTGGATTTTGAGCACTACCTCGGAACACAAAATTCAATCCCATGCTTCATGTATATTTAAACTTGAAAATAGAATTGCTCCTGAATATTGCAAACGAGAATAAACAGAACTGTTTGATTCAATTTTACAAGGGACCGTTTATTATCATCAGGTTGATAACTAAGACAGACCCCATCAAAAAAATGTTAGAAACATTATGTGCATCTAGATTTTTGCGATCCGCAGTATACGTAGATTGATGAGGAAACCTGACGTCAAGATCAGTTAAAAGACCGACATTCTAAGGCCGAACCTGCTTTGTAAGTTCGACATCGAAGACAAAAAGTTTGACCAAGAACATAGAATAAACGACGAAAAAATCGTGGACTCCACTAAAAACGGCACGAACAGGACAAATTTTCTATAAGTCTAAGGGAAATAAGTTTGTTTACTTCTAGAAGACATGTGTAAAACGCCCCGGCTTCAAGTAAATGTCGTACGCAAACACAAAGCCAGTTAGGTGCCAAGATGCCTGAGATTAGTACGGTCGGGGGCACTTATTAGGGTCGGTATTGCGTTCTCCGGCAAATGCCGAGAAAGTTAGTTAGTGTAGCAATGTCAAGAAATACTCTTAGACACCTGAGATCAGCCCTGGTTGACTGGCTGTTGTTCGTTCTGTTATGGCGTCGACATCAGTGGCGAGAGACTGTGTGAAGGCTGAGTAATTTCTTGTTAAAGATCTGCGATAACACCGTGGTAACGGGCACACGGGAAAGTCCAATGAGTAGATGTTGCTCCGTCTCACCAGTTGTGCAGCAACATGTTTAGCGTGAATAAAAATGGAACTGTGTGTGAAGCAAGTCCAGATGTCAGCATAGATGTAAAGCCAGTATAACGGGAGACAGGACGCACACGTAGCGCACAGCAGAAGGCAAACTTGATGACTAAACGGCATGGTAAATTCACCGTTCTTAAATAGCCTGAAATCGAAATCTCGCACGCCATTGGTTAAGGGAAGATTTTGCTTGTTTTAATTGGTGCCGCAAAAATTAAATTTGAATTTCATTTACGCAATATGTCGGCGAATTTTTCTTAACCCGTTACACTTGTCTTGAAAAGATGGTATTTTCACGGAAATTATAAATGGTTGACTAAATTATATGAAGTGTAAAAATTATTTTAATAATTTGCGGATATTGAATTGTTTGAATTATTCTCGAGTTTTAATTGTGAGTTCGTGCTTTTTATCTGTATTATATAGTTTGACCTGTTGTATGTTTGCTGGATTGTTCAGCTCCCGTTGCCATCTTAATTTCTGGACACATATTAGCCCGTACATTTTACATCAATTTGCTATAATATTTATTAAAAAAACTTCTACGAAAATATTCTTTGTATTTAGTGTTTGACAATTAATAATTATTCATTTAGTGGACGCTAATTCTAAAGTAAATTGAGTGTTATGTAATCGCCCCAGCTAGAGTGCCGTGCAATCACAAATCTACTGGGTAGGCAGTACTGTATTTTGCACTTACGAAGGCCAGGGAAACATTTAATGGATAATGCCTTGAATGTTGTTGGTAACAGAACAAAGGTGGATATACATAAATACTTTTGTTCGTAGGTTAGTGATTTTCTTCGTAGATGCACACAAAAAAGTAAATAAGAGGAAACAGAATGTAGAAATTGTTGTTCTGAAGTCGTAATGAATTTTCTGATGATCTGCCGTACCACAGAGTAGTCTGACAACTGTAGAAATCTTATTAATAATTCAAACCAAAACGATTGCCTGGATGCATATCCAAAAGAGATTTACGTGATTGATAGCAAGCTGTGCTAGTGAAACGAAAATAAGACAGCAGGCTCTTTTAATCAGTGAGACTGCAGAGGAAAGAGTACGAATGTAGTGAGCACGTCAGTTTATTTTTTGTGGAAATGCATTGGCATATTTATTAGCATGTCTCAGGTGATTAAAATGCTCGTGTCAAATTGCATGCATTCTCATTGGTCTTGTTTAAATCAATGGAATTGCGTGTTTTTATTTGAATTAATTTACAAGTTGACGGTGATATAATTTGACCCTTTAAAGTATCCTGTTTCGGATTTTTATTTCAGTCCGGATAAATTAATAAATGTGCGTCGTCACACCAATAATACACATTCTACGGACAAAAGAATTCATTTTTTAAGGTTTGGAATTTTGTCTTCATTGATGTTGGTCTCAACTAGATACGCATCATGGATGTTATTTAAAGACTAACTGGAGTTGGTTAATGGAGCTTAGTCGACAATTTGTAGTCGTGATCCTCACGAAATCATTTTTATTTTGATAAACCTATTCACATTTTGTGTAGCAGCTCTTGCCATATTGACAATCTGAGCCCAAATAATGCCAAGTCTGTATACGTCTTGGTGCTCGTGGAGAATGAGGAAGTGGTTTCGACAAGATGATACGATGGGCTGTGATGGCACGCTTCCTGTTGAGATCGGGCATGAAGGAGATAGGTTTGAAAATTTCTTCATGACGTTTCAGAAAATCGTCCAGTTGCAATACATGAGGAACTGGAGGAATAAGCTTGATAGATGAGACTGCTTCGGCGCGAGTCGTATGTTTTAGTGCTGATGTAAGCAACTGATTGTCTGCAGAGCGTATCTTTCGTGTTTTGGACGTATAGTAAGGTCAAAGGGTTCGAGAAAGTCACGTCCAATGATGTTTCTTGTCGTGTTGGCAATGATGAAAGGATAATTGAAATATCTTTTTGAGTTGGAGAACGAGATTGTGTGTACTCGTACCCCAAACGTCGCTATGTTGGAGCCATTGGCGCAGGTCAGACTGCTGGTGTCGACTGGGTGGGTGGGTTCGAAATAATTGTGGCGTAGTAAGCTTACATCTGATCCAGTGTCTATGAGAAATAATTCGCCAGAGGTTGCGTCACGGATGAGAAAAGATGTTGATAGTGGCAACTGACGATGAGACTGGTTGCTGGCATTTGGGCGTTTGAAGCATGACTTGACTGGAGCCGTCGCTGTAAATACAATAGTTTGATTGCGCTCTACCGCGAAAGCAACTTGCTTCGAGCCATCAGACGTGGAGCGGCCAACGATCTTGGGGTGCTCAGCCTCTACTGCCGTTGAGGAGGTTGAGCCCTGCAGTTTTCCGAACCTTCCATGGGCGGATCCTCCTGAGTTGTTGAGGGTGACCGCGCCCACTTGAACGTCGCGTCTGTGCGCGGGAATGTGCAGCCGTTTCTGAGGCAATAACGTGTGGAGTGGCCATAGCTGCGGTGAGTCGGGCACCACTCCGCTGGTAACGGTGGAACTGTGGCCCTGTCTCTAGACGACGATCTTTTGGCGCTATTCCGGGACGGGGGTCGACGCTGGTCATGCCTGCTCTGGTCGTGTCTATTATGGACGGCATTGACTGAGGCCAAATTTGGCCTGACGGTGAGGTCCTCGAGCAGGCTGATGAGGCGTTCATTCGTGACATTTGTTCCGACTGATGATGCGGTGGATTGTGATTCGGAAAGTCTTGAGTTGATGTGGCCTTTTCTCTGGGGCAGGTGAAATGTAGTGTTGTTTCTTCCACCACTTGTCTAGACGTGCCGGCAGAACGTCGTCTTGCACTTCGACGGATTCGTGCAGGAACGTGGCCATCTCTTGTAGTGCCGGCGGGAGCTTCTGTATGAAAAGTCGCATTATGATTTCCTTGGGCAGGTTGAATTCTAAGGATTTCCGCTCCATCTCCCTAAATAGCTCAGAAGACGTGCGGCTACCTAGGGACATCTGGATCATTAATTCTGTAAGCCTGTCTTCTCGATCTGGTGTCAAACGCTGCTTGACGGCGCGTTGCAGGTTCTGCCATGGCTGCGCACATGTGCCCTCAGTGTATTGATGCAGTATATCTTTGAGTCCGCGTCTGAAAGACATTGGGATTGTCTCCCAAGCCCTCAAAAATATTGAGCCCTCGTCTGTTATATTGGACACCTTGGCCAATAAAGTAACATCGTCGACCCACTCGTCAAGGTAGTCTGGATCGAATTGGCATATTTTATACTGTGTCCATGTGTTGGTGCGGCCTGTTGCTGGGCTCACCACCGGGCTTCCTGCATTTCCTGAACTGGACGTCATCTTATGCGTATGAGTGTTGTCGAGAATAGATGGCAGTGTAACATCGTCCTCACCCGTCATCGTGCGGCTGTCTTCGAGCATTGTAATCTCGAGAGGGTGTTTTTCTGTGATATGTGTCTTAGAATTTACTTTCCTTCGTGGCATTCATCCAAAGTGCTTGAATTTCTCAAAATCTAGATGTTTATTAATTCTTTGCTGGCTGTGAGTTCGACGAACCGGGGCACCATTTATGTTGGGGTTTTGCGGGGTTAATTACTCCCTACATTTGATTGGTAGCGGCTGTGGAGATCCGTGCACATGATCAATCCCCGGCTTTTTCCCGATGGGTGATGTGAGAAGACTAATACGAATGATCACAAATGTATTGTAAATAACGTTGCATATAAGTTCATAAGTAGTCCAAATTGACCGTGCTCTAGACGGCAATAAAATTAAATTTTAACACAAATGAATGTCTTAAACACCAGTCACAGTCAAACTATATTGTCCGTGCTCTAGACGGCAAAAAGACTGAATATTGTTCACAAAGTTGAATGTCTTATGCACAAGTCACAGTTAAACAAAATTGTCCGTGCTCTAGACGGCAGCAAAATGAACGCTGTTTACAAAGTTGAATGTCTTACACACAAGCAAATATTCTTTCACAAATGTCTGAATTGAAATGAATATATGTAACCGATTGAAAATACATGATGATATGAATATAGTCACTGGTAAAAGTTGTCACTGATGATAAATGGATTAAAATCGTGTAAAAACTTCAATGAAAAATATTCACAAATAATTAGTTCACTGTTTGCTATGGTTTTAACTTATTTAATTATAATAATCCATTGTACTCTGAAATTCGGATAGGTATAGTTAAATGCGAACAGTAAATCACTTGCATAAACTGCGAATAATCCAACTGAGCGAAATAAATCCGCTGTGACACTATAATCCACCGCATGTTCCATGCGTATTGCGCGCGGGTGTGTATATTTAATAAACAACCCTATTAATTACAAATAAAATTGCAGTTCAAGAAATCTCAATTAAAACTGCTTGAAACTAACAGAGATTGTTTCTAAAATCACAGTTAAGAGAAATATTGTGTAAGAACAGAGTTAGATTATTTGACCTTAAAGAGCACCATATTTGTCAAAATCGAACATCGTTGGGTTGTAACGCGGAGCTACATGTTACAATATGAACTAGAGTTTAATGGATTAATTTTTCCTTCTAAGTCTGTCAAACAAATTCTGACGATACCTTGGACTGTACTATCAGTATCCTCGAAATTAAGATTATCCTCATAGTTAAATACAATTATAAATAATAAATTAAGTTGTAGGGGTACTTTTCGCTGTTGCTATCTCGTTCCTGATTTTGTACCCCTACTACATATCAATGGTGGCTCTTATTACTACCCGTGCGCCTAATCAGTCTCTGATCTTTTTCGGATGGTTGATGCGAGAAGGCAAAAACATCTGGTCATACATATATTCTACACAATATTGCAATTAGAAATATAATTCACAGATAGTCCAATTTGACCATGTGTTGGTCGGCAATAACAAAACGATTTTAACATAAAATTATATCCTAAACACCATACAGTTAAACTAAATTGTCCGTCTTCTAGACGGCAGAATTAAATGATTTATGTCTATAAAGTAACATTTTCGACACAAGCAGTATCTACACTGGATGTAATAGAATAGTCAAACGATTAAAAATACATGATAATATGAACATAGTAAAATGATTTATGTTTATAAAGTAAAATGTTTTATACACAAGTGGTTATTGTTACACAAATGTCTGAACAGAATTGTATTTATACCAACGACTAAAACATATGATGACATGTAAAAATCATCGTTAAAAGTTATCATTAAAAATGAAGATGTAAATTGTTTAAAGACTTCAATGATAAAAAACTAACAAAGCTTTAGCTTACTACTTGCAATATTTTCAGTTCATGTCAAACTATTAATCCATTCTTCTATGTGGACACTAAATTAAGTGAAATAAATCCGCAATGACACAACAGGCCACCGCGTGATCCTCGCGGATCGCGCGCGGTTCTCTCTATTTATAAAAACACTATTAATTACAAATAAAATTGCAGTTCAATAAATATCGATTGAAACTGCTTGAGACTAAAAGAGATTGTTCCTAAAATCACAGCTAAGAGAAATATTGTTTAAGGACAGAGTTAGAATATTTGACCTTAAAGAGCACAGCGTTTGTAAAAATTGACCTTCGTTGGGTTGTAACACGGAGCCGCGTGTTACATACACCCCCCCGACAGTGAAGGTGGTACACAATGAGAGAGTGAATATGATAAATCTTATTATACTCGTACCGCGCGACTATCAACACTGATACTGGCTCCTCTATTTTTCGCGTTCTTGGACGGATGGTTAGGTCGAAGTGTTCGAGAAAGTCACGTCCAATGATGTTTCATGTCGTGTTGTCGATGATGAACGTATATTTGAGACATCATTTTGAGTTGGAGAACGAGATTGTGTGTACTCGTACCCCAAACGTCGCTACGTTGGAGCCATTCGCGCAGGTCAGACTGTTGGTGTCGACTGGGTGGGTTGGTTCGAGATAATTGTGGCGTAGTGAGCTTACATCTGATCCAGTGTCTATGACAATTCATTCGCCAGAGATTGCGTCACGGATGAGAAAGTATGTTGATAGTGGCAACCGGCGATGAGATGGATTGCTGGCATTTGGGCGTTTGAAGCATGACTTAATTGGAATCGTCGCTGTAAAGACAATAGTTTGATTGCGCTCTACCGCGAAGGCAACGTGCTTCGAGCCATCAGACGTGGAGCGGCCAACAATTTGGGGGTGCTCAGCCTCTGCTGCCGCCGAGGAGGCTGACCCCACCCGTCTTCCGAACCTTCCATGAGCGGATCCTCCTGAGTTGTTGAGGGTGACCGCGCCCATTTGAACATCGCGTCTGTGCGCGGGTATGTGCAGATGTTTCCGAGGCAATAACGTGTGTAGTGGCTTTCATTGAAAGTGCTTGAATTTCTCAAAATCTAGCTGTTTATTAATTCCTTACTGGCTGTGAGTTCGACGAACCGGAGCACCATAATGTAGGGGTACTTTTCGCTGTTGCTTTCTCGTTCCTGATTTTGTACCCCTACTACTTATCAATGGTGGTTATTATTATTACCCATGCGTCTAATCAGTCTCTGATTACTTGCAATATTTTCAGTTCATGTCAAACTATTAATCCATTCTTCTATGTGGACACTAAATTAATTGAAATAAATCCGCAATGACACAACAGGCCACCGCGTGATCCTCGCGGATCGCGCGCGGTTCTGTCTATTTTATATAAACACTATTAATTACAAATAAAATTGCAGTTCAATAAATATCGATTAAAACTGCTTGAGACTAAAAGAGATTGTTCCTAAAATCACAGCTAAGAGAAATATTGTTTAAGGACAGAGTTAGAATATTTGACCTTAAAGAGCACAGCGTTTGTAAAAATTGACCTTCGTTGGGTTGTAACACGGAGCCGCGTGTTACAGTATGGCACTCAGAGGGGCTGTTGCTAGTTTGTGTACAACTTGAATTGCATTATTGCTAAAATCTGGAGTTTGTTTTTATATGTCTAATGCTACTTATTTTTTGAAAAATATGTCCTACTTATTTAGTAACACTACATAAATTGATTTAATTAGGATCTTACTTTAATGCACTTCTGTATTATATGCCATTCATATATACATAGTAATTATATTGTGAATAAAATTTAAAGAGAAAACTTGATTAGCTGAACTTTTTAAAATGAAATGTATCCATATAAATATTGTTTATTTTTAAAAATCCAAACATGTTTAGGTCATGTGGCCTCAGGTTGGGGCGTTATTTTAGTGATCTTAACGTAAAACCTATTTTAACATGTAAGAATGGTTATTGCTCTTCTGGTTCAGTGCTATGGAAATTACGCAAGCACACGGGGTTTTCATTTTCAGTTTGTCGAGACGCTCTCGATAAAAATGATAACGATCTTAATAAGGCAATTGATTGGTTACGCGAGGAATCTGTCCGTAAAGGCTGGGATAAGGTTAGTAGATTATCAGGACGGGGCCTTTACCATGGTGTATTAGGTCTTATATCGGGAGCCCGTCACACTCTTCTTGTAGAAGTAAACTGTGAAACTGATTTTGTAGTCCGGAATAGCAAATTTCAAAGTTTGGCTGCTCTTGCCACGAATTGTGTTTTTCAACATTTTCAAGTACGCTTTTTTCAATAAAATGCCTTTTTTCATTGATGTATTTTATCTCTATTATCATTATTGTTTAAACGAATATTTATGTATTGACCAAAGCTCTGACTCTGGTAACCATTGTTTCGTTGCATTGATTGCGTCTTGGTCTTTGTTGCCAAATAAATTTATTATTATTTATCTATTCGAATTAGAATGGTGATTTTTGTTTTTCGTTTAAGGCGCTGGCGTATTTTCGTGATGGTTTAACTTTAGTGCAAGTTGGAAGGTAATTCGAACATTGTAGGTCTATTTATACAATAATTCAGTGCAAATTATTGTTGAAATTATGATTTTCTTGATAGCTTCTTAACTGTGAAGAGTACTTTAGTTTACACTATTGCTTCTGATATAGATTTAGCGCTTAAATAAGTTTAGTGACTGATTCTAGTAATGATTAAATGGCTCTAATATTTCTTTAAAATTTTCTAAATAGCTACAATTCAATTGTAAGTGGTGCCCAGTAGTTGCTGATTGTCTGGAAAAGTTAAAGCTTTAAGTACAGTTAACTGTCTTTAAAAACGCAAGAGAAGATTTTAATCAGAAGAAGCAGGTATTTTGGCCAGTGATTGTCAAACATTAACCGATGTATATTTTGAGTTTCAAGTCCGTATGCTGTTTATAATACAAAAGCAATTATTTTTAGCTTTATTGTAATTAGTTAAGACTGTTTAGTTATGCGAAAACTTGTAAATCAGAAAACATATTATGGATAACCTCGGTTTTGTCATTAATTATTTGATTATTCTTTTCTGAAGCAGTCGGAAATTGTCATATACAAAACGTGAATAAATGCTAATTAGACGTTTTAGAGCCTAAATGTCGACCTTATCACGACATAGTTATATTTTGCTACGTCCAATGCTAGATGACATGGTACATTATTGAGCTTATTTATTAGTCTATTAAGGTATAAAAGGAAACAAAATTGATTATGTTGTTGCTACACGGTACTTGATATTGTGTGCCACTTCAATGAACTTGGAAAGCAGACCGAGTATTTTCATTGACATATAATTAATTCTTTAAAATGCTATTGGCCAAAATAATGAAAAGTTATTTTTTGCTTTCACTAAATACCCGTTCTATAGGACTAGGAAGTGTGCACATGTAATTTAACTCACTATTATGGGACAAAATTTGAAAAATTACTTGAAATAATTTTTAATAAGCACAGTTTATTTTCTCGCGATTCTGAGAATGATGTCCGGCTTTCTACTTCAGTGATGTGTTTAAAGTTTAAGTGTTGGGCACCTAGTAACAAATTAGTTCAATTATGACCAGAAGGATAAACCAAAGACTGCATCAACGGAAAGTATAATCTCGTGCACATTCGTTTCGTGCTTACTGGCGAATCATCAGTAGGCACGAAACGAATGTGCACGAGATAATTTCTTGTTCATGGTGTCTTTGGTTTATCCTTCTGATCATAATTGAATTAATTTGTTACTATGTGCGTGACACCTAATGCATAACTGCATATATACTTACTTACTTTACTGCGGCTGACTCCTTTTGGAGGATAAGCCGGCTCCAATGACATTTCATGGAGTTTCTTGCATATATATTAGTTCTTCGCCACAATCAGTATCTAACTGTTATATATTTAATGGAATGATGTCATGATTACCGCGAAATGTGATAGCTGATATCATTCAAGGCCAGAGTGTATGGATTTACTGGAGTAACAGGTATTCAAAAATAGTTGTAATTCTCAATTTTGGTTAACTATAGTATACATTGAAATCCATTGTGTTGGGGCCATGTACCGACTCGGCAACCATAGTGTTACTACCATGTCCATTTCGGTACTATAATGTTGGAATCGGGTACTGACACAATAGCCATAGTGTTGATATCCTTTTTCAGACTTGGTATATATATTGTATAGAGTGAGTTTTCGTTGAAATCGCATTGTCGAGACGTTATTTGATGTTAGCTTCACTACTGCAGGTTTGCACAATCGTCTAGGAGATTGTAACAGCCTATTTTCCCACATTCTTCACCAAAATATATAGTGGGTAAAGGGCGTAATACTGGTTTCTACTTGTGAGTCGCCAGTAAGCACGAAACGAGTGTGCACGAGATTATAATATCGTTCATCCTGTCTTTTGGTTATCCTTTGGTCATAGTTGAACTAATTTGTCACTAAGTGCGCAACACCTAATAAATAATTGCATATATATTATTTCTCCGCCACAAACAGTATCTAACTGTTATATATTTATATATAAAAAAGTCCATCCCCTCCTCAACGTGGTACGACGGTGTCAACCATGTTTCGATAGCCGATCGTACATGGGCTAACGGGGCTATGGCGGTGGTGTCACCAGGGCGTGGTGGATCTCTAACCGGCAAACGGATCTCCTATAAAATACCACATGAGCCCGACGACGGCACCATGACTCGGCGTGTGTTCCCCGCCACAAAAGGGTTCAACAGCCACAGAATTACATGGACTCCTGGACAGTACCCCGTACTCCCGAATAGCGAATGAGCTCTCAACAGCCACCGGCAACCATGCAACTTACTGCTGCCTTGCAGACTGCGCTTGGATGTGCAAGGCTAGAGGTGCGTCCTCGATCAAAAAGCCGAGTGGTGAGGGGACACCACTTGTACCAAATTCCCAAGAAACTCCATGAAATGTCACTGGAGCCGGCTTATCCTCCAAAAGGAGTCAGCCGCAGTAAAGTAAAGTAAAGTAATGAATATAAAGTAAGATTATTTTTGCGTATTTCCTTCGAAGAGCATGACCGTTAGTGCAATATACATATATGAAGCACTTAGCAACTAATGGCATCTAGCCCAACAATTGTAGAGATCAATGTAAAAATATATGTAGGATTATGTAAGGACGTGTGTGACAGTGACTAGCAATATTATATCGTTACTAATAATGATGATATCGATGCAGAACGTGCGCGAATAGGTACAACAGGCTTGAAGCTCGCGTTATTCAAACGTCGGCATGGTTATGGATTTACATGAATAAAGAAGACTAATTGGGGTTGCTATAGCAAATCATTAGATCAGTGTATCGATGTAGTAACAAAAGAAAAGCAACATATAGATCACACAAATATAGCATCTGCAACCAATCATTGAATCAAATACACGAGAACATTGCAGGAGAATACCGCATAAAATTGACGTTTTTATGTAAGGCATAGTTATGTATCTACATGGTGTGGCAAAGTTTACAAACATATATATCATTTTAAATAATCATTAAATTAAATTTCTTATTTTGCTGCAGAAAAGGCCTACCCGAAAAGCAGTCATGAGTTATAAGCATATTTACGATCAGTTTCAATTAGACTAGACTTGACATTGAGGCTAAATACTATATATATATTCTTTGTTATCTCCATTGCTTTCGAATATTACATTTGTAATTTTTACTAGGAAAACAAAGCACAGTAAAGAATTGGATAATGAGCGGTTTATTTCAAGAATACTCAATTACAAAATAAAATCTTACATTTATATACATATTAGGTTTCAATTTGATTAAGTTCGATGGCAAAAATTCTGATTATTAGTTTTAATTCTATTTTATGTTGGCGGTTTTTTACTAGTTGATGTGTCAGTGTATGTGCATATGTCTGTGTGCGTGTGGTAGTCATTCTTATTGTATTACAGAGTGATGTTTTAGATATAGGTCTTATTGATGGATGGAGTTTTGACCACGTGTTCGCTTTATTAGCTATTATGTGTACACCATTCAAAAGTTCCACCAACATGGTATTCTACTCCATTGGCCACGAATCACAACCCGGCAACAATTTACTAGCATCCGAACAAGCCCGAACATCTATTAGACCAGCGTCAAAAACACACTCGATTAGATTGACAACCGACTGAAGATAAAATAGCTGCGTAAGCGGCATCACTATTATCGTTGACAGTGACATAAATTGCACAAAATATGAGCTATCAACACTGCAATCTGCACAACCTGTATTGTTACCAAGCGGACAGAATTAAACTCAAGAATAAATGTATACGAAAGACAGTATACGGGGTAAACATACGTATACGTATTAATCAACAAAACTAACATTTGGTCGAAACTCAGTCCATTTAAAAAATCACCCTGTAATACTATAAGAATGATCCCTACACGCACACATACACATGCGTACACGTAATCACAAATCAATATGCTATAAACTACCAAAAATAAATAGAAGTAAAACAGAAAATCAGACTATTTGTCTTGAACTTAATCAAATGACATACAAATATTGTATTGCGAAAGAAACAATATTTATTGGCGTAGTATAAAACAGAAGCGATAAAATTGTCACCAAAGTAAGAAACGAAGGCATCTACATTTTAAAAGAACGTGCAAATTTTCCTTAAAGAAGTGCTTATTGTGAGCATAGCTCATAGAAATTCAATTGCCAGATAACGTAATACGCAAAAGCAACTCAAATTGACACGTTTATCAAATAACTTACCAAACTCAAAGCCAAACGTCTCACGAATATTAAATGTGTACTACCTTGTTAAAGTCCATTGCGTATCAAACAACATCTGGAACTTGAAAACGTATCTGCTTTTTATCGATTAACAGATCGGATCTACTAATACGATGACTCTTTAACAGCCGTACTTGCTAAAATTACTAAGAGTAGATTACACTCAGGCTTGTAGGTTTCTCGAGGAGTATGCTGCTAGTCATACAGTGAATGATTATAAATACCTGATTAATGTTGTCTTTGCGTTGAAAGCAGCGTCGGAGCGTAACGGCCTCTGGCCTATATGAACTAATTTGACAGTTTGGTAGCGGTAATTCTCCTGAGGAAGTACGCGCGCGTGCAGTGGTTAAAGCGCAGTTCGTTAGGAACTTAATCTCATTAATTTGCTTCATTTCTCCAACAGTGTATTGTAAAGAGTTTTTACACAGTCCGCATCAAAGACCGCTAGAATCAACGTCTTCTATTCGCAATGCTTTAAGTTATGTCAAATGAGGTATCCGAAGGATTTGCTCTTGTTTATTAATTTCTTTTTAATGGAGGAATGCGTTTTACTTGATTGGGATAGTGCCATGGTTTGCTCATTTAATGGTGAATACACAAATTTAGGAAGAGTTATGTCGAGAAACGTTTATCTTGACTACTTGACCACTTTTGAGTTGGTGCGTGCTGTGTTTAATTATGTTGTTCTGACCAAATTGTTAGCCTACCAAAAGACAATATTGTAAAATCAGCTTGCGTCCGCATTGACATTAACTTAGGCTTTCAGCTAGTATGCCATTGGATATACTTTCTTAGACTTTGTCATAGAAAACGCTGACGATGCTGTTTTGTTCGCTAAAACTATGTTTCGTAGGTGACTATTTAGTCTAAAGTTGAATGCTTTGAAAGCGATCATGAAGACCGATATTGGTCAGATGCTTAAGATGATGATGATCGGCGCACTGCCCTAATTCAATAACGTTCTTTTCTACCTGACGTTGATAGTGAAGTCGGACAGATCGACTTCTGCTGTGCTTTCCAGAGTTATTACTCTGGATGTGTTTGCACTTGGTGAATTACTCACACAACTCTGGAAGCGCCTGTTTATTTCTTTAAGAATTTCATTGAATGTGTACTCTGTTGCTTAGTCATGTGAGATGAACTATTATTGCTGTTTTTGCCGGACAATTTTGTAAACAAATAGGAGTTGATTGTGTGCATGTTGGCTCAAAATTTGTTTCGTCGCTAAATTGCTCGCATCGCCAATCACCGTCCGTGTTACTCTTCCTGGAGATCGTACACAGGAGTAAAGTCAATACTGTTAATTAACGGCAGGACCGACTAGAGCGTTATAATTAACTCTTTTTTATACGGGAGGTAGTCAACCTTGCCAATCAAGCTAGTTTACGTCCAGTGTTTTTTCAGAATGTAATTATTTATCAAGGAAACATCATTCTAATTAAATAAAGGTAAATTTTTTCTTATTTGAATGTCTTTGTTGTCGGAATCTGATTATTTTTTTCTAATTTTCAAATCAACTTAAGGATTCCTATCCGTTATGCAGCAGAAAGCTATGGAAAGAAGAAGAATTGCTAAAGCTTTCATTTGACAGTTCATCAACTCTTGGCGACCAGTTGGCAGTCGTTATTGGATCTATTGGCGAAAATATGGCTATTCAACGCGCGGTTGGATTTTCTATTCCTGCTGACAAAACTGACTGTCAGACGCTTGCATCATATGTACATAATGCTTCCTCAGATGTTGCGAATGGTATAGGAAATGTCCTTTTTGGGAAGTACGCTGGACTCATAAGATATGAAAATACAGTAAGTGTAGATAAGTTGACTGTTATTAGTTACGAAGAAAAACAACTAAAATAGCCAACGTTTGACTTCTTTTATTTTAAAACTAAACATCCATTTAGGAGTATTATTTGAATGATACGCATTTTTTAATTGAAACCTATATGTTTATATGAAAATACCCGATTTAATTCTAAATTTGATTTCGGATGCCTTAAAAGCAGTTAATCTGGACAGATAGCACACATTTGCCTGAATGACGGACCGTCTATGAGCAGTTTGGCTCTGAACACAAATCATTCATTCTAAATGTAAATCGACAAACTGATGTTCTTTTATAGCCCACACATAACTATGAACATAGCCAATATTTATCGTATGCTGCATCAACCAGCGTGAGATGTGTAGAGTTTCCTTTTATCTGCTTTATCTTGCAGATTGAGTAAGTTAATTAAAGCTTCTGCGAATGAGGCTGAAATTGGAGATGTGAGGTTGATAAATCTATATAAATCTGAGTGAGGCCCAATGTTGTTGCTTACCCGTTTGAGAGTAAATAATGAAGGTGCTAGCTTAAAACCAATTAGAGGTATGATAATGCCTGATGTTTTTCTCTGTCTCCATAATATGTTTCAAAATTCCGTGCTTACATGCACGACTTCAAAGTAGAGGGTTGTTGACGCCGTGGAACAAACGCTAAACTATGCACTGTGGACTTCCAGCAACCCTTGCTGTTCTTCATAAGCACAAAATTAGTTAAAGTATTTGATCTTAGATTGCCTGGGTTTATGCCTCGCGAGCATATCACTATTTTACGACTACCTATTTGTACAAGCGCGTTATTTACACTGATATTCACATGGGGATCAGAATTTCTTTGTGCACCACTGTCTGATTTGGACCTAACTAATGGGAAAAGGCAGAAACTTATACTCACCACAATAATCGAAGAGTTACTGGAATAAATGGCTTTAATTTTTTTGAAGTTCACTGAAGTAAATTTTCAGAATAATCTGCATTAGATGATGGTCGTAAACTGTTGGGAATAAACTATCCCGAATGAGTGTAAGAGTGGTTTTGTGCTCCATTTAACAAAAAAGTGACACTGACTCTTATGTCAACTAATCTGGTATCCATTCGCTCTGTGCTGCACCGAAAGTGGTCACTGATATTGACCTCAAAACGATTTGTGGACATGGGTGATGAGCTCCAGCGATCCATTTTTTCGTTCAGACGTACTCATCCGTTACTGTCTGAAGTCTAATGCATCTAAAATGGTCGTTGGAAATTGTGATTCGGAGCCTATTGCCATGCTGATAGGCGGTATGCTGCCTTGGGTAAACTGCGATTCAGATTCGGTAGGGACTCAAAACCTATTAGCCCTGTTGGAGCTAAACTTGTAAAGTTGTGCAAATAATTCTAATGACCAGAACCTGGACAGCCTCGTAAGTCAAATACTGTTTGTTGCGAAGGACTAATATATATGCAAGTATGTATTAGGTTTTGGAACCTAGTAACAAATTAGTTCAGTTGTGACCAGAAGGATAAACCAAAGGCAGCATGAGCGGAAAGTATAATCTCATGCACATTCGTTTCGTGCTTACTGGCGACTCATCAGTAGGAGCCGGTATTACGCCCTTTAACCACTATATATTTCGTAGAAGAATGTGGAAAAATAGGACGGTACAATCTCCTAGACGAATGTGTAAACCTGTAATAGTGAAGCTAACATAATCTAACGTCAACGACAATACGACTTCAATGCTAACTCACACTATATAATATATATAGCGAGTCTGTAAAGGATACTAACACTATGGCTATTATGTTAGTAACTGATACCTTTTTGAAATCGATGAGTACTGAATACTAACACTATGGGTTCCGAGTCGGTACCTGATACCAACCTGATGGATATAAATTTATGCTAAAGTTCACCCAAATTGAGAATTACAACAATTTCCGAACACCTGTTACTCCAGTTAACCCATACACTCTGGCCTTCATCGATATCAGTTATCACATTTCGCGGTAAGCATGACATCATTCAATTCAATATATTACAGTTAAATACTTTTTGTTGCGAAGAACTAATATATATGCAAGTATGTATTAGGTTTTGCGAACCTAGTAACAAATTAGTTCAGTTGTGACCAGAAGGATAAACCAAAGGCAGCATGAACGGAAAGTTTAATCTCATGCACATTCGTTTCGTGCTTACTGGCGACTCATCAGAAGGAGCCGGTATTACGCCCTTGTAACCATCCTATATATTCCACATTCTTCTACAAAATATATAGTGGTTAAAGGGCGTAATACCGGCTCCTACTGATGAGTCGGTAGTAAGCACGAAACGAATGTGCATGAGATTATACTTTCCGTTCATGCTGCCTTTGGTTTATCCTTCTGGCCACAACTGAACTAATTTGTTACTAGGTTCGCAAAACTTATACTTACTTGCATATATATTAGGTCTTCGCAACAAACAGTATTTAACTGTAATATATTGAATTGAATGACGTCATGCTTACCGCGAAATGTGATAACTGATATCGATGAAGGCCAGAGTGTATGGTTTCACTGGAGTAACAGGTGTTCGGAAATTGTTGTAATTCTCAATTTGGGTGAACTTTAGCATAAATTTATATCCATCAGGTTGGTATCATGTACCGACTCGAAACCATAGTGTTAGTATCCGGTACTCATCGATTTAAAAAAGGTATCAGTTACTAACACAATAGCCATAGTGTTTGTATCCTTTACAGACTCGATATATATATTATATAGTGTGAGTTAGCATTGAAGTCGCATTGTCGTTGACTTTAGATTATGTTAGCTTCACTATTACAGGTTTACATATTCGTCTAGGAGACTGTACCGTCCTATTATTCCACATTGTTCTATCAAATATATAGTGGTTAAAGGGAGTAATACCGGCTCCTACTAATGAGTCGCCAGTAAGCACGAAACGAATGTGCATGAGATTATACTTTCCGTTCATGCTGCCTTTGGTTTATCCTTCTTGTTCACAACTGAACTAATTTGTTACTAGGTTCAAAAAGCCTCGTAAGTCGATGTTTAATTGAAGTAATTGACACCAGAAGGCATTAATAGAAAGTATTAGAGAATGGAGTTTTTTAATGAGTTTAAAAAAAAATTATTCCTGGAGTTTTATTGTTTGCGCTAAATTGCGGGTTATCATATTATGCATGTCAATGAGGCAAGGTCAGCCTAACAGTCTTAATCCTCCATTAAGAATGAGCGTACTTCTTTTCATCTTTGACCCACAAGTGACTATGAATTTCACAACTGTGTGGTGGTGGTGGTGTGGATGCATCACTGTATTATACTGGCATACTTCTGTGTGGTAGTAGTACTCCAAAGCAAATATACGAGGTGACCAGCTTTATTTGGTCTATTTTTCGTGTTTCATAATCGTCGAATGTTGTTATAATATGCAGATTTCTTTTCTTAAAAACACTGTTTGAGAAGGCCACTTGGACACTCTGCCCACCGGACTCCTGAGGCAACTCTGGTAGAATTTCTGGAACCACAAGCGTAACAGACCAGAAGCTTTGTTACAGGAGACTTTTATTTTCGATATCGATCACTTGATTGTTCTAAACATTAACCATACGAACCAAAAGAATCTTGAAGGGACAAAAATCTGTTGGTCTCACGATACCAATGTCCAGTTTGGAGGCCTGACTAATTCTGCCTTGTTTATATCTTTTCAAATCGGCCTTGCGGGAGACTTGAAATTTTGTGTATGTATGTCTATGTCAATATGCTTTTCATACTTAAATCGATTGGCCACAGTAGAAATATAATTCACTATATTGTTTGGTTCACATATAAAAATTACTATATACTTACCATTTGGTTTGAATTTAAGACTTTCATTCGGCCCTCGCTATATCCGTATTTGTAATTTTTAAAATTATCTTTAGTCGGATTGACTATAATCTTGATTACATTCATATTATTGACCCACGTGGATGAATGAGCATGTATCTAAAGTGTCTCGTATCGCTTCTTCACGAACTGAAATAAGTTAATCACATATCACGAATCAGAAGTTACACCATCGTTGGTTCGAAGCTCCAAATAATCTATGTTCTGTTTGGTTTTTGTGAATCATGTTTTGAGATGACCTCTATAGACACATCGCCAAAATATGTGGATATAAGAAATACGAGTTGATTTCACGAGTTTTCGATTGAATACGCGGCATTCAATCAATTATTTTTTGGGGAGTTTTTGTCCGTATGTATCCGGTGAAAATGGCATTTGCCCGGGTATGCTGTTCAAGCATTTTCAAAGGCAAGTGTCATGTATAAGACTGCAGAAATTAAGGTTTTCCTCGAGTTTCACATCTGAAGCTTTTTCTATAATTGCATAGAGGTTGCGATTTCGGGTTTTCTTCTCTTAGATGGGCTGCCACTCACAGCGGACGAGCACTATCTGCTTGGTATCAGCGAACGGATTTTATCTTTTACCTGTTTTAGAAACCAAGGCCGAAAAATGCAATCCACGAGCTGAACCTTATCTATCAGATATTTTTTCGAGGCACATACCATTGGAGTCATTATTGGGTTAGGAACTTAATTCTGCCACTCAACCATGTTTACGATACAATTTTTTTAACAACACGTTCGCCTTAATATGAAGTATAACTCCTATGAAGCAGAGTCTTTGAGGAAGTCTCGTTAGTTTATCTGGGTATTTGTAAATTTTATGTGCAATAGAGCGCGCTTGCGTATTTATTTAAACTACACCGGTGATTATCTTTTTATTAAAGTGATCGTTTTTCTGATAAGTCCAAGCTTGATTGAAATGTTGGGCTTTCATGTAGTCAAATACAGTGTAGATTATAACCATGATACATTGTATGGCGGAGCTTATTTTAAATAGGAGGATGGATAAGCAGCATTCTACCAAAATGAGAATTTCTGGGTTATGTACTATGTGTTCGATTTACAAAGGCAGGAATGAAGACTGCTGTTGTTCGTAAAGAAAAATTCGATGTCTTAGTTGGATAAAGGTACGTCAACTTGATTTTATTTCCTTTATACTAACCAATTCTTTACAGACTTACTTACTTTTACTTTACTGCGGCTGACTCCTTTTGGAGGATAAGCCGGCTCCATTTTCATGGAGTTTCTTGGGAATTTGGTACAAGTGGTGTCCCCTCAACACTCGATTCTTTACAGACACCAACGACTTGCAGTTCTTGCAACTAATACGAATTGCCCAATGGTGACAAATGTGTTAATGTACACTGCTATTTTTATGAATCTGTTATACAGGTATTTGCCGATTGTGCGGTCTGTGATAACTACCATATGTAAGTCAATTCGTAGAGGTTGAAATAAGCACCAATCGAATTCGTTGTCTGGTTCATTGGAATAGTGACTTACCTTCGATTTGCTTAGTTAAACAACTTTAAATTAAAACATACACATTTTATTGTCTTTTTTGTTGCAGATAATTGTTTGCAAAAAAGCATTAGAATCAGTCAACATTTACCGTAAAAAATATTTAAGGAACATCAACAGTAACGTCGCAATACAATTTAACAATAATTGATTGCGCGGGTGGTGGTAAAATTTATTTAAATCAAGTTTGCGAGCTTGAAATAAACACCAATCCCATTGTATTTAACCAGTCGTCGAACAACATAACAAAATACGCATGCCACGCAACGACGCGTTTCGACCTTCCATGATCATCATACGACGAGCAAACTGACTATCGAGGATCAAACCGCATCCAGTCAAGTCTCAATGCGAGACTGGCTAGAGGTATGAGCCGCATATCTAAATTTGATTTCCATATATATTCAATGCGGTTTGATCCTCGATAGTTAGTTTGCCGTCGTACTCTGTTGATGATCATGGAAGTTCGAAACGCGTCAGTGCGTTGCGGCTGGCGGTAGTTTTGTTATGTTCGACGACTGGTTAAATACAACGGGATTGGTGTTTACTTCAAGCTCGCAAACTTGATTTAAATAAGTAACGACGCATATTCTATAAATGGAAAACGCTAACAGTTTAGCATGTTACTGAGTTCCACACAAAGTTGTGCGGGAAAAGTAGTATACATACCGAGCCCTTTTTATCAAGCATTATTCTTCCGACCTAAATAACGAAAATTTTCACGAGCAATAGCTTACACACAGTTATCCACGAATTGCTGTCCCACCTTTCTTTTTTTTAACATCGTCAGCTATCCAAACAGACTATCACTAATTGGATTGATCCTTATTTCCAAGTACGCGCCGTGTGCCTATTCGTCCCGTCACTCCTTAAGCTTCCATCCATTCACACTGACCACTTGAAGTGGAGGTCGATCTAACCTTCATTTCGACTGGTTAGTATGAATGGTGTGGAAGCCTGCGTAGTGACGGGACGAATCCGCACCCTGCCACCACAAAGCCGAACATGGCGCGTACTCGGAAATGCGGATAAATTGGATCGTTGCGGATTTATGAATGCTAATAAAAAAACTGCAAAAGAAGGTCGTGGATACGTTAAATATGATGATCACATCGGGCAAATAAGAGCAACAACTTGCTTGGACATCACTAAGTTAAGGCAGAGTTATGTGTGGGAACAGCTATGCCATCTACAATATTGTTATCATTCTCAACGCCAGAAGCTACTACTAAAAGATAAATAAACAATTCAATCTACTAATAATGCGTTGTTCTCCGGGGCGCATATCAGAACAATTAGAAAGAGAGAAAGTATTCGTACAATAAATTTATGTTCTGCATAAAATATTTTTTTATTGATAGAAGAGTAACCATATCTTAGACATTACTTATTTGAATGCTGCGAATCATCTTTATTCTTTCTGTTTCTCTCGTATCCACTTACATGGCCAATGTAAATTAATATTACGAAAACCATTAACCGTCGACTCATTACTATTATTTAAACCAAGGTTGCGAGCTTCAGATAAACAACAAAACAGCTGTATTTATAGGCGCCAACCGTTGTAGGTTATCGGCTTTTTGATAAAGCAATAAAAATAGATATTATTATTCAAAATAAATTATATATTGACCAGTAGTAAGATTATTCATATTTTATAACTTTTTAGCTCGTTTAAAATAAAACCCAGATGTTCACAATGAGTGTTAATCACACATTTCTCATGACAACTTCAATCACCCAGCTGAAGGTCATCTTAGTTATCCTTTATATAGGATGAAGTATGAGAGAACAAACTTAATTGTTCTATAAAAACGACTATTTACTAAAATGAAGTCTATTCTTAATCTGACATTACGAACATCAATAAACATGACTTTTAATCAAGTGTGCGATCTTGATATAAACACATGACCCATTACGTACATAAATTTGTCAGTATAAACTAAGTATTGTATAGTGTGGAAAAGGAAATTCATCCAATAGAACAGTTTCGACCTTATTGAGAATTTTCCGCGGACAGGGCTCGAATCTGGACACGTCTACTTCGGTATCTGGTGCTCTAACCATTGAGCACGCTACAATGCACACAATTTTCAGTTATATACCAACTAATGCTTCTTGGTTAGCTATTCCTTTAGGTAGATTCTATATAACATCCATTTATTCCCAAAGTTTCAATTAAACATCCACAATCTGCCGTTAAAGAAGATACCACATTACATGGGGAAGTAGTATTGAAATGAACATGTATATAATTAATCGAGCATCGGTTACGCGGACTATGATAATTAATTTTAATCGAGATTGCCCAACCAATGCTCGTTTAATTATACACATGTTTATTTAAATATTATTTTCCCATGTAACGCGGTATCTGTTCTATAATAAAAGATTAGGGATAGTTAGTTTGAACTGTAGGGCTAAATGGATGCTATATAGGCTCTACCTAAAGGGAAGTCCTACCAAGAAACATTAGTATATAACCGAAAGTTGTGTGGATTGTGAGGCAGGGTGACTCAGTGATTAGAGCACCAGATTCCGAAGCAGATGTGCCAATGTTCGATCCCTGTTTGCGGCATATTCTGGACAGTACGTGTTGAGTTCCCAAAAAGGACGGAACTGCTCTACTGTGATGAATTGACTTTTTTGACACTAAATGAATGTTCATAATGGGTCAGATGCTTATATCAAGATCGCATCCTTGATTAAAAGTGATTGTTACCACCACCCGCGCAACCAATGATCGTTTAATGTATAAACGTATCTGTTAAACTAAATATATTGTTCTGTACATACATGAATAAAAATATCCCTCAGAATGGCCGTGCTTCATCACCTGCCGCCAAAAATTGACGTAATCTATTTCAAATTTCAGTCGAACTCGTGAGCGGAGTCTAGATCTCACGCTTTATTATTGGATGAAGTCCGGTACACTTTGGCTTCAACGTCTACTGCACGAGGACTATTCTAACGTAGGCTTGCTTACACGTGTCTAACACATTCGAAATATATACTGGCGGATGGTGCTTTGTTGTTGGTTGCGCGCGCAGACTATTTAGAACACGCTGGATCTTTTATTCAACTTCCGACACTGGTAGTTCATCATTAACTTCAAAACCGCTCATTAAATCTGGTAAGAGTTTCGGAGTATGACCAAATGTGGACAGTGCGACTGGTGTTTTTATACTATCGCGATAACTTAATTGGATATCGAGTAGTATTAGTGGGAAGGCATTGAGGCAATCGGATTTTACGCGAGACGTAAAAAGCGTCGCCTTTAAATAGCGATGCACGCGTTTTAAAAGACTATTACACTTAGGATTGAACGATGTAGTTCTTCGCACATCGACTCCTAGGAATTTTAAGTTATTCTGAGGGTGCGTGTCGTAAAGTTTACACCTTGGTCAGTGACTTCTACGTCTGGTACGCAAAATCCTGCAACGCAGTGTAGCAAGAACGCATAGGTAATGATCTCCGAATCTTGATCAGTTAGTGATATTAATTCAAGCCATCTTGTATGTCAATCAATTATTGCTATGCATTCACGAAAACCACGTACTATAGGGAAAGTGATTATGCCAACATGAATAAATCTAAAACGCGTTAGAAAGATCAAAACCGCTAAAGTCTGAATGAGTATGACGAAAGACTTTCGGAATACAGGGCCTGTAAGTATTACACATGCCAAGAAACCGATGCGGTTCTTTGTTATTTGTCGGTGCGAAAAACTTTCTGATAGCCTCGACTTTGTCTTGTAGGGTAACTTTAATTTCATTGCTGATTAAGTACCGTTGGAATTTAGCTTGTTTTTTGTTCATACGCCATTTTCCATGTTTATCACGAGACCAAATTGATCAATATGACCAAAGGTTTTTTTAATTCTGTTCATCGATCGTAATCATTTCAGGCTATTATGACATCATTGACGTAAGACTAGGTGCGTGAAAGTTTCGTAAAACTTTGTTAAAAAATCTCTGGAATGTCTGTGGTGTATTGCACATACCAAAGGGAATATACTTACATTCTACTAACCAAAAAATGTTAATGTCAATTGGTCTCGCGAGGTTTTCTTCATCGATTGGGATCTGATGGTAAGCTGATTTGAGATAAAGAGCGATGAGCCATTTATGTTTGGCTATTTCATCATTGATACCTTTTGCGTTATTTATCGGATAACAATTTGGAATTGTGATTTAGTTGGAGGCACGATGATCACGGTGTAATCACCAACGTGTTGCTTAGCTTGCATGCGATAACAATTAACATTATTTGGAGATGTTGTTGTTATTTTAAAGGGCCTTGCAGTTACGGTCGACGAAATTAACAGAAATCACTGAATTGATTTCGTACGCTCGAAACATTTTATTTGCTTAGAAATTCATCTTATTGTAATTGGTTGAAGTTTAAAATTTTTATTTTTGCATCATGACGGTAAGTTTAGCTAAATATTTAGGCATTTTTCAACTTCAAGAATTTAATATAGGGCGGGTGTATGTAATTCAACTACGACGTGAGCAATGTTTTTTTTAGAATTCGAGCCTTAGCAAGATTCGTAGTGCCGTTCTCAGGAACACTATGGTTAAATTTCTATTTATTTTTGCACTCCGGTAGGGTAATATGAATATAATTTTTTATTTTTTATTATACTGCAAATCAAGGTATCATAGAAGTTTTTTATTCAAATTTTTTATTACTCATAATTTTTAAAGCCGATGAAGGATTTTTAATTGCATATCAGTTTTTATATATGAATCATTACTTACGCAATCAGAATTTGAACTGGGGCTAAATTTATTCCTGGATTGTGTAATCTTTGATTGCACAGTTTGTAATGAATATTGAGATCAAACATGCTAGCATGCTATATACAGTAGGACATCGAAATACCGGTTTAATTCGTTCCAGAACCGATCTCGTAATTTAATCGGCTCGTATCTCAAAAGAATTTGTCTCGTTCAAAATAACTGAATTCGATTTAATCCGTTCAAGACATATGAAAAATCCCCAACTCATTGTATGTTATGAATAAGGGTATGTATTTAAATAAAAAACAAACGTGTATAATTAACAAATATATAACAAAATATGAAATAAATGAGTTATTTAGCATAATAATCTTACTTTGGAGACAGACGAGTGCGGCTAACGAAGGTGCACGGCAAGGAGGGTGGAGGGGGGAAGGGTGAGGGCGCTCTAGACAAGTACGTAAACGGCGCTTTTATAGAACTTGAAACTATTTTCGTAACTTTAAAACTAAAACTACACATTCCTTATTTCAAATAACAGAGAAGCCTTAAAAGAATGCACTTAAATTTAAACTTAAACTAAGCTAAACATTTACGTTTATTTAATTATCACTTGCTTTGGCCTTCTTGTCTGCACTTTCTGTACTTCCACTCGCAGCTCTTTTCAATAAAAATGTATCCAAAGAACTTTGCTTTTGCCTGCCTTTCAAAATGCTTCGAAAATGTGACAAACAAGTGTCATTAAAAAAAGAGCTGAAGCACGACCAGCTGCCACTTCTTCTGGTTGTTTCTCTTCAATGAAATATGACAGCTTTTCCCACATTGCCAGCATGTCTTTAATTTCGCCTGTAAAAATCCTTTCCTTCGGCTCTTCCTCCTCCTCACTCGTGCTAATCTCTTCCAAATCTTTTGTGCGTTGCATCATCTGCAGCTTCTTCAACTCCTCAGTTGAGAGTTTCTTCTCATGTTCTTCGACAAATTGGCGATGTACTATGGTCATAGGTCTTTGCGAGTTCAATCACTCGTACGCCACACTCATGTTGTACTATTATTTTTTGCTTTAGTTCTATCGACATCATCCTCTTCTTCCTGTCACCATTGTCCTTAGCACTCACTTTCTTCAGCCCCATGATAAACCACTAACTAGCGGGACGCTACGGAAACACGGCTCGTATCTCGGATTTGGGCTCGTATATTTATCGAAAATATGGTCCAAGCTCTGGCTCGTATCTAAAAGGACTCGTATTTTAGGCTGCTCGTATCTCGAGGTACCACTGTATACCTAACAACAAGAAAAATTGTCATCAGTCGAGCGTGCCAGCGGGTTTGCACATTGTCTATCCCTTATCAGAATTATAAGTAATTGGTTACCAACATAATTTGAGATTTATTTTTAAAAAAAGCAATACTACTTTAGTCGTATAGCTATATTTCGAAAATAAACGTTCGCTTTACTGTAAAACTAGTAATTGCGTATGCTGTAAATCAAGTTTACGAGCTTGATGTAAATACCAACCCCGCAACGCACTGACGCGTTGCGAACTTCCATGATCATCTGCAGAGTACGACGACAAACTGACTATCGAGGATCAAATCGCATTAAATATATATGGAAATCAAATATCGACTGCACAATTTCTATGCAGTCACGAATATTAACTGTTTGCAGCTTTCGCCACATATACATAGAGGTGAGAGCCGCATATCTAAATTTTATTTCCATATATATTCAAAGCGGTTTGATCCTCGATAGTCAGTTTGCCGTCGTACTCTGATGATGATCATGGAAGGTCGAAACGCGTCAGTGCGTTGCGGCTAGGTAGTTTTGTTATGTTGTTCGACAACTGGTTAAATACAATGGGGTTGATGTTTACTTCAAGCTCGCAAACTTGATTTAAAGAATTGTTACCACCACCCGCGGAATCAATTATTGTTAAATTGTAATTGCGTAGTTCGCATTAGTTATAGGCAAAACATTTTTCATTTAGTTTAAATCAGCTATATAAATACAATTATGTATTAGGCGTTGCACCCCTAGTAACAAGTTATTCCAAATATGAACAGAAGGATAAACTAAAGTCAGCCTGAACGGAACATAAACAGCACAGTCGCTTCAGCTTGCTGGCGACTCCCAAGTAATTGCACACGCCCTATACCCGCTATATATAAACAACTAAACGGAAAAATTGTTCCATATTTCACTTCAATCCTATAGTTGGCTTTGTGTCAGCAACTGGTTCTACCGATGAGTCTCAAGCAAGCACGAAACGATGCGCATATGAGAGCATACCTTCCGTCTAAGCTTGACTTCTCATCCATCATCCGAACATATTTGAACTGATTGTTTATTAGATGCGCAACGCGTAATACAAAATTGCATATAAATTAGCTCTCCACAACAAAAATTATCTAACTTTTTAAATAGTTTAACGGAAATCAATCTTTTTTATTTTTTATCAAGTCTACTGGAGGTTTGGAAGATTGGAAGACATCCACCTATGATTTCAGTAGAAAATTATGTCAGCACATAGTAGGCATGAAACCGACTCCAGGCTGTATTGATGAGCCAGCAACGTCTGAGGTAGTCGAAGCCAAACGGCCTGAGTTGGAACAGGATCCGAATATAGGTAAGTAATTTAATGTTTTAAACCAATTATATATTTTTTCATATTAAAAATTCTTTGCTTACAAATATTTGGGTCGATGATATAAGAAGAGTTGCGTCACAAAGGACTTACGTCCACAAGGAAGGTTTCATCAAGCCTTACTATTGAGTCCTATTTTCCGCTAGATACTCACAGATTTTCGCTAATTTAATTGTTTGTTTGGTTTTGGGAACAAAGCTGCGGTGTGATTAAGTGTCCAATATAAGAAATAATAGTTTCCAATCAACAGATGGCTGATCAACCTTTCCTTTTGCATAAGCCATTTATCGGAGTTGTCTCGGTGACTTGTTGTGCATGATGCGTAAGTGACTTCTCAGACAGTGGCTGGGGCAACGCAAATGTGTCCTTTAATTATGTACGTGTGTCGAAGATTGAAAATCGAAGAGCAGAAATTTACGACTAGTTAATTCGTAAATTTAATTTTTGCTTATTGCATCCTGACGCTCGACTAACAATGATCTAAACAATACTGTTACATTTAATCGATTTACAAGGCTATTCTGACAGGGAAAAATTATTCGGCCATCTTTCTCGTCTCAGTTGCCTACAGGGGATCGAAAATATATTGTCTGAATAACTGAAATAGATGCTTAAAGAAACGAACAAGCAATTCCAGAGTTGTGTGTTAAATCTGCCAAACTCAGCTTCAGCCATGCTAATAGGTCTTAGTAATCTGACAAACACGGATCTGTTTTGTATCACTATACATTTTAAGTAAATGAATGTGTTGAGGCTTATCAAAAATGTGCCATTAGGAATGCTTCCTTGGTTCGGATCAAAATTGATTACGACGACCGTTTTCTAGGCGTAGACAGTACTAAATGGACAAATCATGAACACAGATAATGTCCACTTATATTTTCTTTACATTTTTCGCTAATAAAATCATCACCGGTACATTTATGATAATCAAACTGATCATCAACAAAAGATATACTGCCTAAGAAATATTAAAGAGACTAGCAAAAATTGCATAGATGGCATGCTCGCTGAAGGGGGGCAATAAAATCTTTGTCAAACGCCAGAGTCAATAATTGTCATTTTAAGCGTAATCTAAATGTGAACAACCGAGTTCTTTAGACAAATATCTATGTATTATTATCACTTGCTTTGGCCTTCTTGTCTGCACTTTCTGTACTTCCACTCGCAGCTCTTTTCAATAAAAATGTATCCAAATAACTTTGCTTTTGCCTGCCTTTCAAAATGCTTCGAAAATGTGACAAACAAGTGTCATTAAAAAAAGAGCTGAAGCACGACCAGTTGACTTACTGATAAATTTGACTCAATTTGATTGATTTACTGGGTGGTGATACAAACTCTTATATTCAAGTTTGCTTAATTAGCATATAAATCAATCCCATTTTCATTTATTTAATGGCATAAATAAATGATCCACCGTTAATTTTATATACTGTTACATTTCGAACTTCTATGCTCATTATCGTTATAAACTTTCCTGTCGTACTTCGATAATGCACATGGACCTTTTTAACACTCAAGTACAGACGGCTGTTTAGCAATGTCGTGACGTTGGATGAATACAACAGGGTTAATTCTTTCGTTGTTGTCCTCTATGGGTTACCGATTCCCACTAGTTCTTTACGACCGGTAAACGCCAAATATCAATCATCCACTGGAAAACGGTTTAATATATCCATTTTTAAATCAGGTAATCACGGTTTTACAGTTTTTCTCGGGACCCTTGAACACAATTTTCCCGAAAAATCTTCAGCTACATTAAAGCTCACAGCACAATTTTAACACAAAAGAAAGAATTTTGTGATTAATCCGTTCAAATTGATTTGATTTTATTTATTTTAAACGTTCTAAGTCATAATTGTCAACAACAATTCACTAAGGTTTAAATAAGACCAATTAAAAGGATTTTAATAACTCATTACAATACGTGTAAAGGTACACATTTACACACACACATGTATATATATATATATATTCCAGAGTATTATTTTTTACACTCTTATTACTGTTAGAGTTCTATAATTAATTCCTGCATGCATACAACCGGTCAAATTTATATTATTGAGCTTTTCTTAGTCATTTTTCTTCACACACATCCCAACAGACTAAATGGCTAATTCTATCTGATTCATTATGTTAATGAAGTAAAATTAAGAATCTATCACTCAGGAATTTCACGTTCAGATTATGCTTGGTGTTTTTAGATCTTTTCCCGGTAGTGCGTGAAAATATTTACGAACAGGACAGACGTTAGTCGTCCTATAGTGACAACCTTAACATGTGTTTAAAATTCCTTTCTTTTGAAATGCGAGCTTTAATAAAATTCATTGTATCCTTCCTGTGTGCAAAAACAAAAAGAAATTTTATCAGATACGAAATATTTCTTTCTCATTATCTCTCAGGCATGTACTTAATGAATATATATATATATATATATATATATATATATATATATATATATATATATATATATAGAGAGAGAGAGAGAGAGAGAGAGAGAGAGAGAGAGAGAGAGATGACGTACACTCGATAATGATACGAATAATGAGCATTAAACGGCATGCAAATATGGGCCTATTCATAGATTAGATCCAGTTGGGCAGTTTCAGGATACGAATTGTCCGATTAACTGGGAAGGCTGCAAACGCATTTCAATAGGCAACCACAGTAGACAGCTTTTTAATTATAGAATTAAATGAAATAAAATCCAGACGCGATGCCATGTATGTTGAAAGTGTAGAAAAATTATTAGGGCAAATATTTAATAAAGCCTTATCGATTGACAGAGAACGTAGGTTAATTGAATCGGAGGCAATGCTGAAGCCTGGTAAGAGAACACGACATTGATTATGATTATGCCAATTGAGGTGAGAAGGCATAAAACTTTTTCATAGAATTCCGTTTCAGATTTTGTTTTAGTTTCACTGTTTAATCTTTTTGTTTGTAGCTGTAATAAAATTATTTTATTCTTGATTCTTGTTTTATTATTTTCCTACAAATTTTTATTATATTCATCTCATGCCTTTTACATAAGGAAGGTTCCTCTAATGAAGGATTCGATTAGACTTTTTCTTAATTTTATAAGTTGATATCTGTATATGATCACCTGCACTAGCTGTCTCTTTCTCTTTCGTTCTCTTTGGTGTGCATTCTTCATTTTAATATTATTTATATGCCAACGAGCATATTTAACTTGTTTTTAAGACAAAAATTCCTTTGGTCTTATCGAAGTAGACTAAAATTTAATCCTTTCAACTGTTGCCTTCACAGGCCCTCGTACTCAGTTTGTGGTTTATGGACCAGCAAATGAACATTTCGCACAATTAGCGTAAGTGAATTTTAATGATTGTGGATGGTTCACATTTAAGTTTTACTAATCTCATATCTAGAAAAGATTCAAGATCTACCGCTCTATATTTTTATGTTATATATATATATATATATATATATATATATATATAAATAAGGTTGTAGGTATGTGTTTGTGATGAAAATAAATTCGAAGAAACCAACATTATGTATTTGACAGGTCATTTGCAAGCAGGAAATTTTTTATTAAACTTCTTTAACATAATCAAGTGCGTATGCAATAATGCTTGAGGGAAAAAATATATGTACATATATTGTTTGTGCGTAAATATATATGTATGCGCGTGCTGGAAAGAGTTATTGCAGCCCTTATATTTGGTATTGCACAAACTTTATCGGGTTGGTGATAATATATGGTTTTTGGAATGTTAGTAAAATACATAAATGGATAAGTTTCAACGAGTTTACCACAATTGATTTTCGTTTGCGTAGAAATAGTGCTTTGAATAGTAACGAGGCTAAAGATTCGGTAAAAAAATTAATCGAAACGTTCCGATAAAATATGTAAAAACGTATTATCTGAATTACAAACAGACATATTGCGTCGTGCCCCATTGGGCGATTGGTACTCTACGGTTTGTGGAACCATCGTAGATCGATTTCCCTTAGGCGACAACAATGAAACATTTACTTAGGATGAACAAATCACTCGACCAACTTGCAAACGTCTGTAAAAGAGAGACATGATGTTCTATTCAAGCACACAAACATGATACTTTAATGCTTTAAATCAAGTTTGCGAGCTTGAAGTAAACACCAACCCCATTGTATTTAACCAGTCTACGAACAACATAAAACACTACAGTCAGCTGCTTTTTATGTTGTTCGTAGACTGGTTAAATACAATGGGGTTGGTGTTTATTTTAAGCTTGCAAACTTGATTTAAAGCATTGTTACTATCACCTGCGCGATCAATTATTGTTAAATTGTATTGTCTATATATGATACTATAATAGTTGGCGAGATTGATGTTGTAACTTTTTGCAATATGCAGTACAACAGGATTTTTTTCAATTGATTCGAAATTTCTCTCTTCGTTTTGTGGCACAAAACTCATGTAGATCCTCGTGAACTGCTATTATCCCGAACTTGAATTATTCAGAAGAGATACCACATATTCCAGTAGCTTTGTAGCTGGTAACATGACTATAAGATCCTGTCGCTACTTCAAATGTTGGAGTTTGATTGTTTGCCAACTTGAAAACTCAAGAGGCTTATTTATCACTAACTACTCGGATTGCGGTGTGTGACAGATTGAGGAGAATTTTGAATTGCTTGCCTAGCTGTGAGTCGGAGATTTGAAGCGTTAATCATTTTTCGGAATGCATCAACCTGAAAATTAAGATCTGTTCATAGAATTAGAAATGTATGTTCCGCTTCAACACTGCACAAATTAAGCTTGTGCTGTTCTTCATCCGTCTTGTGGCTGACAGGAAACTGCGAAACTTTAGACCATGGGTGCACTTTCCTGTTGGTTTATCAGAAGATGATGTGTTTTGACAGCTTTGGTGCTGGTAGGTATTGCAAACACGTCTTCATGTCATGTCGTCAGAAGGTAAGCGAAAGCTTACTTGTGGTTTTCTTTCATAGCGTTGCAGATGCAATACAGATAATTTCACCTTGTTATTAGTTTAGTTCGGTCTTCGATTCTGTATGGCTTTTCGTTAGGTCTCTCAATCTAGGCTAGATACATCCCTTGCTATATTTTTCTTTTTGCTTAGTATTGTTATACATATTTATTTTTGTTGTCATGATTTTCGTTATTATTATTATTATTATTATTATTATTATTATTATTATTATTATTATTATTATTATTATTATTATTATTATTATTATTATTATCATCATTATTATTATCATATAACAAACAATAATCATAATCACTATCATGTTATTATAAATATTATAGTTTGTTTAATAATGTATTGCTGTATGTAATTATGAAATATTAGAAAGTATGTGAAACACCTGTTTTGTCTGTGTAGATCGTGCTCGTTGTAAGTTATTATACGTCAATATAATCTAATATTAATATTACTCATTTTATGTAATTTTCTATTTGTATTTCGTATCTTAAACTTAAGTTTTGTCTATTTAACTTTAGACATGCCGCCATTAAAATCTCTGGCATAGCGACAGATGCTTATAGCTAATTGTAACGTAGAATGAATTTTATCGGTATTATTGAGGTACTTCCATCCTGCTTTATGTGGAATCTCGTATTTTGTTACATATGTATCAATGAAACGAGAGTAAGATTTCTAAAAGCGGAGGGTAATTTACAACTGCTGGAGAGACAGCGCTGCCTCAAGATCTGATACCTGGCGCAACTATATTCATTATAGAATGCCAATCTATTTCGTTTTAATCTGAGTGACGTGGAATTATCGCCCTCTTTTGTAAATACACAATTTTGTTTCACACGTCTGCTGTATCAATGCCACCTCAATTGTAGTTATATTTTGATATTTATGTTAATTGATACTAAGCAGTCTCCACCACATTTTATCTAAAAATTAAGTGGAAATGCTTATTGTTTTTTTAATACGCCTAGATGAGACCTGCTTGACTAATGGGGATGCATCAGCTGAGACGCGTCTTCTGTTTCAACCGTATTTGTACAACGAATCTGTCAAAGTTCACGAAGTCCTCCAACAAAACCAAATGCGACTGGTAGACTTTGTGAGGCTCGAGGTTGCTGTTGATGAAGATCATGATGAAAAAGATAAAATTAGCGGAACAGCCGAAATAAGCGCAACTAAAGATGCTAGCGGCGATCAGTTGTTATCTGCGGTGCCTAGCTGAGCTTTACTATTGTCGGCTAAAGAACGGTGGCTAAAGAGAATCGGTGTTAGTTATTAAAGAAAATTAAAAGATTTCGATTTTGCATGGCTTGTTTTAATCGCATAGCTTCAGCTATAATTCACGGCAGTAAGGTGTGATCTTTATTGATCTGACATTAAATTGACTATAATCTTGTTTATTTTAATGAGTCTTGGAAAGTAAATCCTGATGTGAATGTAAGCTAGAAATGCGTTTAAACGCGCGGCGGGGTGGATAGGCCATGCAGCTGGATATGAAAACATGGGAATCGGCGTGTGCCGCACGAATTCAATCGCGCATAAAATAAATGCTTGTTAAACCATTCCGTCTGAAATTGTCTAACAAATCTATTTCGCCCGTCTTGTTCTGGAATGATTGTTTGCTAGTTGACTGTTGTCGCTTCCTCAACTCTCTTTAGTTTGGCACCTTCAAGTAGATGCGCGTCTGCTCAATTTTGAAGTTCATTCGTTGGTCAGCTAATGTTCCAATACTTTCTATTTTGCAAGCCATCCTCTGAGCAGGTGTTGCATTTTTGGAAATAACTATTACTGAAACTGTTTTAATTAATCACAGGATTTGGGCTTCCCGTTGCGCAGGCCTTCCTGATGAAGTTTCTAACAGTCCGTTGCTTGGGATGCATTGAAGTTAATTCATTGATGAAAACTTGTTTAATACATGTAAATATGTTTTTAGTTTTGCGAACTTAGTAACAAATTAGTTCAGTTGTGACCAGAAGGATAAACCGAAGACAGCATGAGCGGAAAGTATAATCACATGCACATTCGTTTCGTGCTTACAGGTGACTCATCAGTAGGAGCCGGTATTACGCCCTTTAACCACTATATATTTTGGTGAAGAATGTGGGATAATAGGACGGTACAATCTCCTAGACGAACGTGTAAACCTGCAATAGTGAATCTAACATCATTGAAGCATCGACAATGCGACTTCAAGTGCTAACCCATACTATATAATATATATACTGAGTCTGTAAAGGATACTAACTCTATGGCTATTGTGTTAGTAACTGATACCTTTTTTAATGAGATTATACTTTAAATGAGATTATACTTTCCGTTCATGCTGCCTTTGGTTTATCCTTCTGGTCACAACTGAACTAATTTGTTACTAGGTTCGCAACACCTAATACATTCTTGCATATATATTAGTTCTTCGCAACAAACAGTATTTAATTGTTTAATACATTTAGGAAATTATATTGCCATATTTTTCCATTAAATAAATACCGATTCTTACAAACTTGCTCTCTCTCTATCTCTTCCAAATGCAAGCTGTTATGTTCAAAAAGCATATTCTTGGTTTTAATACAATCAGAAGCATAGTCAATTCTACATTCAACCAGTTCAAATATTGACTTCATCCAGGCTTTTGGACTGCAGACAAGCAACAATCCTATTTAGCTTAATTTGTTGCACAGAATAGTGAAAATTTGTCACATTTACTGCACTTATTGGTGTTTTTCGACTTTCCATGACTTTCATCAAATTACGACTGATCACTGGCTGACAGAAATCACGCCGAAATGTGTATATAAAATATGAAATAATTGAAACACAACTATCGACTTGGGCAATCTAGCATAAATTGAACTATATTCAGACGACGGTTGAACAGTTTCCAATTATACAACTTATATATTTATATATATATATATATATATATATATATATATATTAAGTGAAATATATGCGTGATCTTTATATACGAAATACTGGTTGAAAAGGGTAGAATTCCCATTATAATCAAGGTTGCGAACTTGATATAAACATTTGACCCAGTACGTGATGAGGACAAACACCGGTCTAAATATTTTTGCGAAACTGGATTAATCGAAATTATCTGATCTGCGTTTTGACTAACACAATCTTCCAGTAGTTTTCTTTCTTCAACAAAATATTTAGCTCGCCCTTATCGGCAGCCTTCTTCAGTTTGTCAATCCTAACCAGTTTAACAAAAAAAACTAATGTAGTAAATTCTGGACAGTACGTGATGATTTCCTAATAATGACGAAACCGGTCGACGGAATGAATTGCCTTTTTTACTCTATATAATTCTTTATATACTGACAAATGTAAGTGCGAAATGGGTCAGGTGTTCATATCAAGTTCATAACCTGGATTATAGTATATGTGATCACTGATTGTGGAGGTGGTGATTTAAATAATCGGATTGAGATAGACACCAATCTCAGATAAACACCGGTCTAAATATTTTTGCGAAACTGGATTAATCGAAATTATCTGATCTGCGTTTTGACTAACACAATCTTCCAGTAGTTTTCTTTCTTCAACAAAATATTTAGCTCGCCCTTATCGGCAGCCTTCTTCAGTTGGTCAATCCTAACCAGTTTAACAAAAAAAACTAATGTAGTAAATTCTGGACAGTACGTGATGATTTCCTAATAATGACGAAACCGGTCGACGGAATGAATTGCCTTTTTTACACTATATAATTCTTTATATACTGACAAATGTAAGTGCGAAATGGGTCAGGTGTTCATATCAAGTTCACAACCTGGATTATAGTATATGTGATCACTGATTGTGGAAGTGGTGATTTAAATAATCGGATTGAGATAGACACCAATCTCAGATAAACAAGTCAGTTGCAGCGATGGATTTCACAATTCACTCACTCTTGTAGGCGTAAAGATGTTATTTTCCTGAATGCATAGAAATTAATGCTTCTTAAATTTACATTCAGGTACAATGTATGCGAGACTACTAGAGGTATGGGCTAGTTTCATGTTATTTTATATTTTAAACACAAATTACGAATTGATTATCGTTAGTGCTTCTGCCTTGGATCTCTAATGATGATCGTTATAGTTGAAAACGTGTAGTCATATTTAACTACCGGTGGTTTTGTCGCTGGTGTTTATCTGAACTCGGCAGGCTTGATTTCATTAATTTAAATCATCAACCGCGAAATCAATGAGTGCAGTGCACAAATATTGGCTTCACTCTTATTAGCTGAACAAGTATTCAAGCATTTACTAATATGTTTTATTATTGCAATTAGACTAATGTCTAACAAACAAGAAGTTCTTTATTTTAAGAAATTTTTTGGAAGTATTGGTGGCAAATTTTATTTGTAATAAGTTTTCATATTTGAATTAATTGCGAATTTTGTAGGAATGCTGTACGGATCGTTATGCACAACAGATGCTTTTTTAAATAAAAAATCTTAGACGTATAGTGTTTCTGCTTTTTGCTGTATTGAACCGATATTCGTCGCTGTTGTAGTTGTAAATATCTTTTACTGGCCATTGATGATTTTCCATAATTTCTAGCATTGCAAGGTTTAAAATCAGGCCTTTTTTATAATTTTAATCGAGAAATAAATCATGCGTGGATGTATTTATTTATAAATCATTTATGCATAACACTGTTAAAAAGGGCCAATTACTTTTCGTTATAATTCAACTTGACCGTAAAATCTGGTTCTTTATGTAATAACTTTTTTAAAGCAAAGGGGATAAAGTTGGATTGAACACGTAATACACGAAAAAAGGAAGCGGGAAGATTTCATGCTCAAAAATTCGTGTACGCACACACACAAGCACATAAACAATTAAGAGTTCATATTAAAAACATTTACAAACTTCAATTAAACAATTAATGATTGCGCGGGTGGTGGTGACAAATTTTTAAATAAGGTATGCAAGATTGAAGTAAACACCAATCTCATTTTATCTAACCAGTGGTCGAACAACAACAAAACTTCCGTCAGTCGCACGTACTGACGCGTTTCGACCTTCCATGATCATCATCAGAATACGAGAGCAAACTCAGTAGCGAGGATCAAACCACAATACGTATTCATGGAAAGCAAAATTAGATAAATGGCTGTCTTATTCAGTAGTCTCGCATGCATTGTACTTGTTTGGAAATGTCGGCTGCACGATTTCTATGCATTCACGAACATTAACTTTTTGTAATTTTCGCCGCATATATAAATAGGTAATACAGTTAAACAATCATTGATTGCGTGGGTCGTGGTGAAGTAAACACAAATCGCAACTTATTTAACCAGTAAATGCATAAAAATTGTGCAGCCGATGTTTCCAGGCAAGTACAATGTATTTGAGACTACTAGGGGTGAGCGCCGCTTATCTTATTTTGGATTTCATATATATGCATTGCGAATTGATCCTCCCTAGACAGTTTATCGTCGTACTCTGATGTTGATCATGGATGGTCGGAACGCGTCAGTGCGTGAGACCGGTAGTTTTGCTGTTTTTCGACGACTGGCTAAATACAATGTGATTGGTGTTTACTTGAAGCTTGCAAACTTGATTTGAAGAAATGTACAAACTTCATTTGCTTATCTACCTGTTTATTAAGACCGTTGCATAAAAGAGCTTCAGTTGTGCGTAATTATTTTTCGTATGAATGGCAATGATTACATTAATCCAATGAGTAATATTCTTGTTGACGAACAGGAATTCAATCCACGCCAAGTAAATAAGAACAATTTTTAAAATGCCTTTTTATTTTCGCTATACTTACTTTATAATAAATGTACAATTTCACAAATGATTTATTTCTCAATTAAAATAAAAAATGCATAATGGTTAATGGGGTAAAAAATTTTTTATGAACTTAATTACCGTGGAAAGTAAGTGCCATTTCGAGAGATCAATCGTTACATTTCAGCAAAATGCAGACATGGCGATGCTCGTGAAAGAAACAGATTGTATTTGTGGTGCATTGAAAATGACCAATTTCCTCGAAGATTTCACAAGATATGCCGTTAAGCTACGACTCATGCAATTATGACAATGATAAAATGATTAAAAAATAATGCAATAGAATTACAGCTCATGAGGATAGCCAGATCTAAGCATTGGAACCTGGTATCAGTATTCTTCATTTACGCGAGCTTGTTATGTTAAAGAGCGTTGTTAATCACCTGATTCAGAATGCAATCGACAGAGAAAATTAAAAGTTACTCAAAGATTTACTTGATAATAAACAAACATCCTGGGAAACCCGACACGTTCATTTTCAAATTTACCAGTTTGACCCTGCCAGAAGAACTGAAATAAGTCTTATCTCTTAGTCCAAATTATTGCTTATTGATGAATGATAAGAATCAGACGATACAAATAAGCACAGATAACTAACTTGATAGTCTAAACAGATATATTATTTGATGATTTTTACAACAAGCTGAATTTTGTCCACATTTTAAAGCTGAACTACGTGTTTCCCATGAACATTTAGTCGTGAGACACAATCAATTCAATTTTATGACGAGAGAGCGCATGGAAGGAAGAATTATAGCACAACAACGAAAATCGTTTAATCAAGCCAGGCAAACGCTGAAGTATCGTTCTTATGGATACTAATGATTATATTAATCAGCTGAGCAGTACAGTTGATGACGAACAGAAATTCAAAAGTAAATAAAGATAAGGGAAAATATCGAGGATTTAATATAGCGAGCGATCAAATATGCGTGTGAAGCTATTCAGTAAATAATTTATGATACCCATTTTAATGAAATCGATAACGTTAAGCGTCGTTTCAGTTAGCACGTGCGCGGCCTGAATGTAGGGCGTGACGAAGGTACACAATGTAGTTGGGTTGAACAGCTTACCGCCAATTAGACCAATAATGTGAATATTCAACAGTTCACAGCACAGACGGCGAGAGAACTGGAACGCATCATACAATCAGTACAAATTGAAATTTTGAACAATTGTGTCCTCTATATTTTTGACCTTGTATATGAAGTGAAATTTCACAATATCAAGATTAAAATATTTAATTACACGTAAGAAATCTATTTTCAAGCTTCGTTTTTGCCAAAAATATCGATTTGCTCATTTTAGTACATTGTAAGAAACAGACCGTCATTCCCCATACCTAAAATTAATCTCAAAATTCTCCTCAATATGTGCACTAAATAAGTTAATTTCAATTTCAATAATGAATATTTCAAATAAATGAATAGAGTGACATTGGGCAGACCCCTAGGCAATTTACTAGCTGTAAATGCGTTTTTTTTCAAATCAATGCTTCAACAGCTTATTTTTAAAAATACTGCCATACATATCTGAGTTATGTTGATGACAATGACATAATCAGTTTACTTGCGAATGCGAATACCCTCCATCTAATGCATTGTCTTTACTTGACGTGTTGCTGTTGCAACAGTAAGATGGTAATATAAAAATATCGAAAGCAGACATGTATTGGACAGTATATCCATTACCACAGCGCTGTCCCATCTTCAAAAAATAAATCTATACAATTTATCCATAAGAATAAAGGAAATCATCATCATCATCATCATCATGCACAGCCATACAAAAGCCAAAAGTGACTAATTTTTCACTGTGGCAATATATATCTATAAATATATATATATATATATATATATATAACAAAGAGAGAGAGAGAGAGAGTACCTAGTTACTATGTGTACATTTATCCAGATAACTAAAAAAGTGAGGCAAAATACACTTCTACACAAAACAATTATGGTCTAGTCAGCATTAGGGCAAGGCAACATCAGCAATACAGCTTCCTTGCGGATTTCACTGTATCATGTCATAAACAAACCAAAGAAAGTTACGAAAATGATTCTACTAGACATCTGCAAGAAGATCGCCACTGAGCTCGATTCGATGCCATATCGCTAAGGGTTTCTAACCAAGAACTATGATGCGCACGAGGACCCCATCCTGACAGACGAGTGGGTCCTTCACCCCCCAATTTTGATGTAATTGACTTTAACTTTTTCTGCCATGTCAGAATCTGCCCACCTTGTTTCTTACGCCAATCTGGTACTGTTCTGAAGAATTTAAATATCAAAACAACTTTATTAGAAAAAAATACATGGAAAATTTTGTTGCAGACAACATGAAACATAAACACTGAGGAAAAAGGAATGAAACCTGTACCAAATAGAAAGGCAATATAATTAAAGGGAAGGCACCATCCGCAATATTAAAAAAAACGGTGACTTCTCGGATACCTGATGCACAATTTATTCTGGTTTATGCTACAAAGCGCCTGCTAAACTTAATTATAAAGAATAAGCTACCTGTAATCGAGCAGTCTAACATTGTTTATTTATACAAATGCAATGGCGGCACTGAGCCTTGTGTAGGCCAGACTAGCCGATTACTAAAGAAGCGAATTTAAGTACATATTAAACCACACACACCTAGCATAAGGAAAATGTTTCAGCTATAGTTGAACAAATTGTTTACACAAATATCACGCGAAATTTGTCGGATTTAGAAGTGTACTTTAGAGCTAACAACAAAAAATAATTACGCAAGTCTGAAGCTGTTGTATGCAACATTCTTAATCCTCATCTAAACAAACAAAAAGTTCTTACATGTCATGCATATAAACTGGCAATTGTTTGTGCGTGTTTGTGTGTGTATGTGTGTACGCGCGTTTCCCAACAAGTAAGTTTCTCGCTTTCTGTTTCTGGCGTGCCCTGCGTTTGCTCCAACTTTATCTCCGTGGCTTTAAAAAAAGTGACTTTGTGGAGTACCAACTTTAACGGCCGAGTTGAGTTCTAGCGGAAATAATTGGCATTTTTACCTGTGTTTTACATACTTTCTTTTTCTCATTTATACTTACAAACATGGTTTATTTCTCAATTAAAATTACAAATGCGTAATAATGGCTGAACTAAACACTGTAGGTGAACTTTATTTTTATGTTCAAAACCGTTCTATTATTTCTGTTCTTAAATTTTGACAATCTTACTTACCGTTGGGTTATGCAATTATTGGCTGGTAATAGCGGCTGGCACAGTTTTGTTAATTTTTAAAACGGGTTAAAAGCAGAGATCGGTGTTTATTACAGGCCTGTATCCGTTTGCAATTAAAAAAATACTTTGGAAAGATTGTCCTTTAAGCACCACCATAATTAATTTCTCTTTGACGTTTCTATCAATCATGCTGGCTATAATTTTCGGAACTATATTCATTATAGTCAGAAAATAAAAAAAATTAACAAAAAAAGCTAAACTAACATTCAATAGTAAAATTTCTATAAATTTGTTTGCATTCGTGTTCATTCTCGTCTATGCGAATAGAATCGCTCTAATGTTGGCCTTTTGCATACATGCTAGAAATGAGATTTTTTGCATTATCTATACTAAGCATATGCATTTTGTAAATGAAGCTTTACCAAGTGTTACATTACAGTTGGCATACGTTTAACATATTGATCAGAAACTAGTTACTTGAAGAATTATTTAAATGAAAGTTGCAAGGTTGGTGTAAACACCGATCCCATTATGTCTACATATGTCATTATATGTTAGCCATTGCATAAGCTAGCAGTTCATGCAACAAAAATCTTATGAGCAGTTAAAATAAGTAACACTAGGTTAGCTATACTGCTTCTAAAGCGGTTTGTTCACGAGCTATTGAACAGAAAACGGGGATTATTTTTGGTTTGGTGAATTATAAATAAAGTCATAATGGAATAATATAAACTATGACGTCCTACATTTGGCAAACCTAAAAATTAGACATGCAACGTGGCGAATAGGAATGCATTAATAAAAAGTTAAAGTTAAGAAGAAAAGCGTAAATAAGACAAGTAATAAAGTATGCTAATTGGAATAAAATTAAACGAGTGATGAAATTGGTGAATCAAAATACTTTTAAAAAATCGAGACATCCTGGTGCACTAATCAGCGCAGCAAATGGACTTATGCAATCCAATGTAACCTGTAGTTAAACAGGTGTTGACCGTTTGAAAGCTCTTCCTCGTAAAAAGCATCTCCGACCAACGAATATTAACAATTGCTGCTATTATATTTTGTACTATTAAAACAGGTTTTTCCACCAATGTAGATATATCCGTACAGAATTCCCACCTGCGAAATCAGTTACTGTTTAATTGTATTGCTTATACATATGTGTGGCAAAAGATGAAAACAGTTCATGCTCGTGACTGCATAGAAATTTTGCATCCGACATTTCCAGTCACGTACAATGTATGCAAGACTACTAGAGTTGAGAGCCGCATATCTAATTTTGCTTTACATATATGTGCAATGCGGTTTTCCGTCGTACTCTATTTATAATCATGGAAGGTCGAAACGCGTCAGTGGGTTCGGCTGGTGGTAGTTTTGTTATGTTGTTCGACGACTGGTTAAATACAATGGGATTTGTGTTTACGTCAAGATCGAAAACTTGATTTACAGAATTGTTATTACAACTCGCGCAAATCAGTTAATGTTCAATTGTGTAAAAACGACAATGCTTTCACTTTATTATGTGGGTGGCAATTAGTCTAGTTTTTCGTTTTACTTCTATTTATTGTTCGAACAGATTTGTGTCTGTATGTGTCTGTGTGCGTGTAGGAGTCATTCTGGTTGTATTGCAAAGTGATGTCTGCGTTCTGTTTCGTCTCCCGTTTCGCTTTGTTCTTCAATTTTATTCTGTCTCCTTGGTAGCAGCAAAGGTTGGGCGGATTGCAGTGTGGAATAATCATATTGTTTTGACATTTCTGTAGCAGTTAACAAAGAGCGTGATAACGTATGTGCAGCTCTTATTTCTTCTTCCGTTTTTTGCCAATCCGATCGAATGTATGTTGAGTCTGGTCGAGTGAGTGTTTGGCCTCGCCTAGATTCTAATTAATAGTTCTTGGGTTTTGTGATTCGTGGCAGTCAAATAGAATATAATGTTGATGAAACTTTTTTAATGTTTAGGCCAGGTGCTTGTTGTGTCAAATATATACATAAAAATTTACGGGTTTGCTTTGTGTGGAATTGAGAAATTAATCGAATTGACTGGAGGCCCCGTTTCCAATATTTGATCCGAGATAGCCTATTTTCATGACTGTGTGAAGCATTTTTTAAATCAATTTCTGCAGTAAAAGGTGTTGGATTATATTGATCAATTGCTTTTTGGTACGTCCAATATAAATGCCAATATATGACCGGAAATTGCTGATTTTCCTGACAGTGGCAAACATTTGTTAATCAATTTCTGTGGCAAATGTTGCTGGATTCTGCTTATCAATTGCTTCTTCGTACGTCCGATATATGTGCTACCGCACATACATGAGAATTTGTAGACTATGAATGATTTGGAGAGAATTGGCAATTGATCTTTGGCATCCAACCTCATGATTCTCTGTGTACTAAATGTCATATTAACTTTAACACTGGGAAAGTTGTCCTTGGTTATTCTATTCAGCCGCCGTGCAATTATTGAGGCTGGTACGTCGCCTCTAAATGGTAAGTTTAGGAAAACCTGCTTGCCGGTATTCTCTCTAGTACGAATCTGCCGTGGTCTGATGTTGACATCAATGAAACGCTCTGGGTAGTTGTTCATTAGCAAAATTTTCCTGAGGTAGCCCAGTTCTTCCTCAATCTTGTGTTCAGAGCAGATCTTCCTGATTCTGTTTGCTAGGTTGTTTACTAAGTTTCTTTTGTGGGATTTTGGCACACTGCTGTTGTAGTGAATGTATTGTCCGGTGAAAGTGGATTTTCTATGTATGGCCAGTGTCAAATCTCCGTTTGCTTCTCGAGTGAGTTTGATGTCAAGGAAGGGAAAACTGTCGTCTTTCTCTACCTCGAGAGTGAATTTGATGTCTGGATCGACTCCATTTGCTTGTTTGAGGATTTCGGAAGGGTCTGCTGCTTCTGAGATGAACAACAAGATATCATCTACATACCTTTTGTAGAGTGCGCACTGGTCAATTATACCTTTTAGGCTCGTTTTTTCCAGGTGATACATGTATACATCTGCCAGGAGGGGTGCGATGCAACTTCCTATAGCTACACCATTGATCTGACGGTAGTATATCCCTTCGAATGTAAATTGCACGTTTTTAGTACATGCTAATATGAGGTCTTTGATGTCATTGGTGTCTATAGGGAAGTCAAAAAACTCATTTTTGATGAGGTCACACAAGATCTCCGTTGTCTTATCCAGTGGTATGTTTGTAAATAAGGATGAGACGTCAAGCGAGACCATTTTATTCTGTAGGATGTTCTTCCCCTTCAATTCATTTGCTAGTTCGAAGGAGTCCTTGATAGTGTTAGCGTTTATGATGCTCCGTATTGGTTCAAGTAGTTTGCAGAGAAACTTGGCTGGTTTATGTTGTGGAGCGTTGATCATTGACATAATGGGCCGCATCGAAGGAGCTCCTGAGGCTGTCACGGCTTTATGAGTTTTTGGTTTGCCGTACAATCTTGCGGTGTTTGTTCCGACTGGTTTTGCTTTTTGGATGTCTTCTGTGAGTTTTGATCTAATCACGGAGTCAGCCATCAATGTTAGAACATGTTTTTCCATCTTTTTCAAAATTGCATTAATTCTTGATTCGATGTTCGTTGAATCATCTTTCTGTTTGATGTCATGCTTAAATTTAGATTGATCATTTATTATATCGTTCATGGCCTTCCTGTAAGCGTCGGCTTCAAGTATAACAATTCCTGATCCTTTGTCGGGTGTGGCAAGTCGTATGGATTTGTCTGATTGGAGTTTTCTGAGTTCGTCTATGTGCTGTTTTGTGATGATTTGGCTGCCTTTGAATTCCTTCTTGTATTGTTCTAGTGCGCTTACTATCTCAGCTTTCAGTCCTTGTCCATTGAATGCATGTGGGGCGGTGTCTTTCGTTAAGTCATTGTAGAAATTTTCCGTTCCAGCCTGAATGTCAATAATGTCACGTTCACTTAGGTTTTTCTTGACTACGCAGAATTTTGCTCCTAAGGAGAGTAATTCTTTCTGGTGTTTTGACAAGATCACTTTTGAATAATTGTGAATAAAAGCGTCTGGGTTCGTAGGAAATTTTGATTGCGTAGGAAATTTGTCCAGGTCCCTCGTGAGGTCCTTGGTTTCTTTGTCCGCTGTTATTTTCATCAGCGTTTCTATCTTCTTTGTGAAAGCGGTGTATTCGCCGTCGTTCAGTCTTGCAATTTGACAACCCAGTGATTGAATGATGCTCTCAGCATCTTGCAGTTTTGATTGGTTGTCCTCGATACCATTGAGCAATAAGCGACTTATAAGTTTATTCGTCGGTTTTTGGTTATTTCTTCTGCACTGCTTGAGGAATCGTTTTGGCACAACATCTGATTCTAAACACGATTTGAAGAACTTAATTCTTTCTAGAAGTTTGGCACACGTACAGTTGGCTGCAATATAAGTGTTTAGTTCCTTACGAGTAAAAGGCTGACCCCGCTTTTTGATAATCTTTATAATCTCCATGCCTATTTAATTTAACACAGTATATTTAGAATTAGGAATAAAGAACACATTAATAACAAAGTGGATAAAGGCCATTTATTTCGTGAATACTAATCATCTCTTATACAATCATACATATATATACATTTTGGGTTTTCAATTGATTATGCTTAGTGGTAACAAATCTGACTCGTTTTTACTGCTGTTTCTTGTTTTGGCTAGTTGGTGAGTGTGTATGCGTTTGTGTTTGTGTGTATGCGTGTTTGAATGTAAAGGTCATTCTCGCAGTATTGCAAAGTGATGTCTGAGATCTGGTCATTATTGTTTTGATAGCTTGAGAATTAACCATTTGTGCGCATTGTTCACTGTTACATATACAAGTGCTATTTTTCCCAGTATAGTTGATCGTTTCACCTCGTTGCGCAAATTTGTCGTTTTCACGTGGTAACAACGCCAGTGTGGATTGCAGTGTTAAACGCTCACATTGTTTGGAGACTTCTGTCACCGTATGCGCCTCTGTTATTTCCACTTCAGTTTGTTGCCAATCCGATTGTATGTTTGTTGATTCTAGTCGAGGGCCTGTTTGTTCTTGGTTGGATACATGATATTATTATCGACTGGCCAAGAATAACAAAATTCAACAACAATCTACTAGTATCCAGCCAAGAACAAACAGGCCCTCGACTAGAATCAACAAACGTACAATCGGATTGGCAACAAACTGAAGTGGAAATAACAGAGGCGCATACGATGACAGAAGTCTCCAAACAATGTGAGCGTTTAACACTGCAATCAACACTGGCGTTGTTACCACGTGAAAACTTTGCGCAACGAGGTGAAACGATCAACTATACTGAGAAAAATAGCACTTGTATATGTAACAGTGAACAATGCGCACAAATGGTTAATTCTCAAGCTATCAAAACAATAATGACAAGATCTCAGACATCACTTCGCAATACTGCGAGAATGACCTTTACATGCAAACACGCATACACACAAACACAAACGCATGCACACTCACCAACTAGTCAAAACAAGAAACAGCAGTAAAAACGAGTCAGATTTGTTACCACTAGCATAATCAAATGAAAACCCAAAATGTATATATATGTATGATTGTATAAGAGATGATTAGTATTCACGAAATAAATGGCCTTTATCCACTTTGTTATTTATGTGTTGTTTTCCTAATTATAAGAATACTGTGTTAATTAAAACGGCATGGATATCATATATATATATATATATATATATATATATATATATATATATATATATATATATATATATATATATATATATATATATATAACTAGTCTGAAAAGGATACCAACACCACAGCTACTGGTACCAACGGAATAGGTGTCACCTAAACGAAGAATAACGACTAATTCTGAACACCTGTTACTCCAATAAATCCATACATTCTGGCCTTGATCTTTATCAGTTATCACGTTTCGCGGTAATCATGACTTCATTCAATTAAACTTATGCCAGTTTAATACCATTTTTGCAGAGAACAATGTGCACGAGATTATACTTTTCGTTCATGCTGTCTTTGGTTTATCCTTTGTTCATAATTGAACTAATTTGTTAAAAGATGCGCAACACCTAATACATAATTGCATATATATTAGATCTCCGCCACAAATAGTATCTAACTTTTATATATTTTGTTGAATGATGTCATGATTACCGCGAAATTTGATGACTGATATCGATTAGTGCCAGAGTGTATGGGTTTACTGGAGTAACAGGTGTTCAGAAATAGTTGTAATTCTCAATTTATGTGAATTATAGCCTACATTGAAATCCATCATGTTGGTACCATTTACCGACTTGGCAACTAAAGTGTTAGTACCATGTACCTCTTTGGTACTATAATGTTGGTATCGGGTACCGACTCAAAAACCATAGTGTTGGTATTCTTTACAAACTCGGTATATATATTATATAGAGTGAGTTAGCGTTGAAGTCTCAATGTCGAGATTTTATATGATGTTAACTTCACCACTGTAGGATTACACATTCGTCTAGGAGATTGTACCGTCCTATTATCCCACATTTCTCACCCAATTATATAGTGGTTAAAGGGCGTAATATCGGCTCCTACTGATGAGTCGCCAGTAAGCACGAAATTAATTTGCACGAGATTATACTTTCCATTCATGCTGCTTTTGGTTTATCCTTCTGGTCACAACTGAACTAATTTGTTTCTAGGTGCGCATCACCTAATACATAGGAACATTGAAGCGTCGATCGGTTCTAAATTAGAGATGGTCCAATTATTTAAGCGCATTACTTCAAACTCAGTCTCAATACCCTTAATTGCCTATTCTGATTGCATATGTTGTGCAGCATTTTGTTTGTCACATCGAGTCTGAAATTCCTATCATTTTAGTTGTTGCGTTTGGTGAGTTGTTCCATAACTTAAGCGTGTATAGTTTTAAATCGCGTTTAAGGTAATCTTTAACGAATACATTTTGATAGTTCGCGAGTGCAAATGTGCTGTTTTCTATGTTGTATAGTGTATAAATAGACGATCATTGGTTGCGTGGTCAGTGGTAAAATGTATTTAAATCCTGGTTGCAATCTTGATATAAGCCCCAGTATCATTATATACATAAATTTTTGCAGTGTAAATTAATCCTCCATTAGACCGGTTTCGTCCTTATTTGAAACATTTAGTGTACTTTCCAGAACTTTCCACGGATATGGCTAAATTCTATGCACGTCTGTTTTAGAATCTATGATTCTAACCACTTAACACCAACCTGCCGTGCACTACACACAATATTCAGTTATATATTAACTCTTCTTTTTGATTACTTTTTGCTTCAGTTGGAGCGTCTATGGAATTTCTTTAGACCTGAAGTTCCAACAGACCACCCAAATCTTTCAATTATAGAACAGACAACGCTACCAGGGGAAGTGGTATTTAAATGAACATTGATTGCGTGGGCGACGATAGCCGATATTTAACCATATCTGCGATTTTGATTTAAACACCAGTCCGAAGATGTGCATACATTTGTCAATTTAAACTGAGTATCGTATAATGTAGAAAAGAAAATTCATTCAGTAGATCGCCGCAAGTTCTGGACGGTACATGAAGAGTTCCCAATAAGGACAGATCGGGTCTACTGTATGAATTTCATTATCTATAATATGCTACACTGATAAATGTATGTTTATTATGAGATTGTAGTTTATATCCAAATCGTAACCTTGATTTACAAAAAATGCGTAGTATTAAACGAACATTGGTTGCGCGGGTGGTGATAACAATTATTATAATCAAGGTTGCGGTCTTGATATAAACACCTGACCCATTAATTACCTATATATGTCAGTAAAAACTAAGAATTGTATAGTGTAGAAAAGACAATTCTTAGTTTATACTGACATATGTAAGTAATTAATGGGTCAGATGTTTATATCAAGACCGCAACCTTGATTATAATAATTGTTATCACCACCCGCGCAACCAATGTTCGTTTAATTATATAAATGTTCATTTCAATACCACTTACCCATGTAGTGTGGTGTCTGTTCGGTAGTGACAGATTGTGGATGGTTAGTTGGAACTTTGGGTCTAAATGGATGCCATATGAACTCCACCTAAAGGAAAAATAGACTAAACAGGTTACACTAGTTAGTATATAACTGAAAATTGCGTGCAGTGTAGTGTGCGGCAGGATGGATCAGTGATTAGAGCACCAGGTTCCGAAGCAGACGTGCCCAGGTTCGTGTCCTGTCCGCGGCAAATTCTGGCCAGTACATGATGAGTTCCCAATAAGGACGAAACCGGTCTACTGGATGAATTGCCTTTTCTACACTATACAATTCTTAGTTTATACTGACATATGTAAGTAATTAATGGGTTAGGTGTTTATATCAAGACTGCAACCTTGATTATAATAATAATGCGTAGTATTGTCACATAAAAGTACATGCTTAAACGGATTTATTTTCCTCCTTTGTTATTTGGGAATCAACTTCCTCCTTCCTCCTTCCAGTTTCGCAGTATATTCAAGAATATTAGAAAATCATCTTCCTCGTGTTATGACTTTAAACTATTGTTAACAATAATGCAGCTATAATTTTTAATTTCAGTCTATATTTTGGATATTTTGATATAAACCTCATCATTATCATTAGACATTTTCAGAATTGCTATAGATCTTTTTTCAGTATAAAAGCAAATAACATCATAGTTGAATTAAATGGAACAATTTACCATAAACCAGTCTAGTCTGAACAGCATTTATATTACAACAGTTTTGTGTCGTTTCAATATAAATTATAAACAGATCGTTGCTGCTTTTCAAGTATTAGTAGGTTGGTTGGTCAAAATTCAAAAGACAACGAATATAATATAGCAATTAACGATTTAATGTCTAATGGATATCCTAGACAATTAATTGAATCAATATTTAATAGGGGAAGTAAACGGAAACAGACTTATTTCGGACCAGAAAAGAAAGCAGTCTATCTTAAGATCACATTTAAGAGGGATACAGTTTCCAGAATTGCACAAATGAAAGTTAAAGCGGCATTTATTGGAGCTAAACTACGAGTGTTAACCAACCATCAAGAAGAAACAGCCGTTAATGTTGACATCAAATATTATTTACCAATACACGTGCGCAAGTTGTCGATCAACTGACGTAGACAGATCGACTGGAAACGATTAATTACCCGAATGAGAGAACAGTGCAACTTAAACACCCGTCTGCAATAGTGCAACAAATCCTTGAAACATCACACATATGTTCTTCAGACGTAGTATTTAACATAATTACTAAATGCAAAAACAAAAGGGAGATAGCTTTATGGATAAACAAATTGTAGCCGGATCTATGCAAACAGAGGAATCACGTTCGGGCATTTAGCTTGAACTGGAGGTGACACGCAATTGATTGGTTTCCTTTATTTTGCAATCTCTCCAATTTTATATTTTTCTATCTTGTTTTGCTTTTCAATTAGTATATAAAGTGATTTTCGTTTGTGGATACTTAAGAAGAAAATGAGAAAGAAGCGGTTCCTGTATCTGATAAAATTTCTTTTTATTTTTGCTCGTGGAAATGGTACTATAAAAATTAACTAATTAATCCCTGATTTTATTTGCTTTGAAACTGATAAAAATGATCCATAGCAATATTGAAAATTTCTAATGAAAATGATGACGTCTATATCAAAATATCCAAGATTTAGACTGAATTTAACAGTTATAGTTACATTAATGTTAACATTATTTTAAAGTCATGACACGAGGAAGTTTATTTTTTAACATTCTTGAATATACTACTAAACTGGAAGCAAATAATCTTTTTGAAAATTCCATTGAAGGAGGACGCTGATTCCCGTATATGAATTTTATTATGTCTCGCATTCCAAAAGAATATGTTTTTATTTGTGCAACCTTTCAGTTAAGTCTATATTTTACATCTTTATGTGGCTTCTAATGGTGTCACTATGTCCATTTAAAAATGCGTTTAGCCCTTTTCCAGATGTATTTGACCATTTTAGTAGTCTTCTTTAACATTTCATTTTTTGATGATTTTACTTTTGGACATGTTGTACAAAGTTCAAAATCTGGCAGTTCTACCTGTATGTTTCCAAGCGTATACCGATTGGATGTTCGGCATTTGAATAACTTATAATGTGATTTTACACAGAAATCTTATTTTATTCATGGCGGGTTGTCAGCAACATCATCGCCACGGAAAGCAATTCCGAAACCCATTAGTAACTGATGCATCACTGCCAAATAACCCTGATAAACCGAATTTAAAATGTTTACGATAATTCAAGAAAATAATGAAATGTAGTTAGTTTTACAAAAATAACAATCTAAACTAAAAATTATAGAAGTGAATTTATTTATCAAGGAGAGAATCTAGTCCAGATGTAGATATTTACCGAGATAACACGTAGAAATGAGGCAAATTTGACCTCTACAGAGTACTATTACGGAAAAGTCAGCTTTACGGCAAGATTTTCAATATGGCTACTCATCTAGACTGGTTGTGGCTTTCGAGTAATTATTACTGTTTACATCTACTGTTTTTAAATTTAATATAAAAACAAAGCGGTTTCTTTTGTCAATGATTGGACGTTTGATTATACTAAACACGTGTGGTCAAAACAGTATAGCCTACTTTAAATGAATTAATTTTAGTTTTGTTTTGTTTGCTTAATGGAGTATGAAATCGGTGCACAAGATTTTCTAAAGTACATTTTTACCAACTCCATCGCACAGGGACTTTAAATTTGCTTAAATGAACATTAGTTTCGCAGGCGGTGATAATATTACTAAAATCAAGGTTGCGACATTATGTACATGCATTTTTGAGTATAAACTAATTATAGTATAGTGTGGAACAAGCAATTCATCCAGTAGACCGGTTTCGTCCCTATTGGGAACTCATCACGTACTTTCCAGAATTTGCAGCGGACAGGGCTCGAATATAGGCACATCTGCATTGGAATTTGTACCCCAACCACTTTGACACTGTGCTACACACTAATTTTTCTTAGGTTTCTTTTCTTTTAGGTGGAGCCTACATAGTATCCCATTAGCCTTAAAGTTCTAGCTAATCATCCTACATATGGTATTATAGAACGAAATAGCAAAACTACCCACAGTCTCATGTACTGACGCGTTTCGACCTTCCATTATCACCATCAGAGTAAAAAAGAAAACTGACTAGCGAGGATCAAACCACAATGCATATATATATATATATATTATATGGAAAGCAAAATTAGATATGCGCTCTCACATCTAGTAGTCTTGCATAAATTGTACGTGACTATAAATGACGTCCATAAAATTTTTATACAGTCACGAACATTAAGTGTTAAATTGCGTTATCTATATATATATACATATATATATATATATATATATATATATATATATATATGACGAAAGCTGTAATAAGTAAAATTCAGTATCTGCATAGAAATTGTGCAGACGACATTTACCGTCAAGTATGTGAGACGACTAGAGATGAAAGACGCATATTTCATTTTGCTTTATATATATATATATATATATATATATATATATATATATATATATATATATATATATATATATATATATATATGCATTGCGGGTTGTTCCTCGCTAATCAATTTGCTGTCATAATCTGATGATGACTCTGGAAGGTCGAAATACGTCATTAAGTGTGACTGACGATAGTTTTGCTATGATGTTCGAAAATTGGTTAAATCCAGAGTGCTTATTGTTTATTTCAATCTTGAAACTCTGATTAAAATAATTACAAAACATACGCCACACTGCATGAGGAAGTGGTATTGAATTGGCTAGTTTTTAATTTTGTTTCTTTAGGGATGCCGTATAAGCTCCACCTAAGGAAAGGCTCACCGAGTAAAATATTAGTTAGTATACGACTGATAATTGGATGTGTTATTCTGCAGGATGTCTCAGTCATTAGAGCACCAGATTCTTAAGCAGACGTGCCAAAATTCTAGACAGTACGTGATGTGTTCCCATTAAGGTCGACACCAGTCCACTGGATGAATGGCCTTTTTTACACTATACATTTCTTAGTTTATACTGATAAACGTATTGCATCAAATACCTAAGAATATCTTTATGGTTACGCGACAGTTGAATATCAAATTTTATACACAGATATATTTCTGTTTATGATCGCGAGGATGAAGTTCTATGATTGACAAACTTTTACACCCTTTTGAAAAATTATGCAGTTAAGATATTTCATGCCAGCTATAAAGGCCTCATTTATGTAACTAAAGATCGAGCTTTTGTATTCATGGAATCCAGTCATAATATTTAAATCAAGAATAATTTAACATGATATAAAATATTAGTTCCCGCTTTCTCTGATTCTAAATTGCATAGACGAATTTAGCTTTGCAGATTTCTAACTGCCTTCCTATGTGCCCGTTGCTAGTACATGTAAACAATCTTTGTTGCCATTTTACATTTGTTGGCCATTAGTACAAAATATGTTATGTGTTTTTTTGTATGACTGTCAATTATCCTTCAGATAATTTTTTTGCTAGTTTATCGATGAGTCGAACTGCATCCTTGGAGATGTTCATACTTGTTTTTAATATTTAATGAGATTAGCGTCATTAACTTGTAATTCTTTTCGTGCTTTACGGCCATAACCCCTTCATGTCTTTCGTGTTTTTCCTATTTAATTTTTGTATCAAACGTCCACAAGTGGTAACAAGTTTAAGTTTCTACATCTCTATTTCTCACGTGGTTTGTTCACATGTACATATAAAAGGCTAGTCTAAATTTTGGAGTTTGCACTTCAATAAAATTGTTTTAACACAGTAATTAACAAAGAACAAAACTCGCCGTGTTTAACGCTAACAGTAGGAAAGCAGATTGAAGAGGGTCCGACAACGTAGTCTCCAGACTGGCAACATTATGCAGAGTAAGGACCAAGTTGACCCCTGTATGCGTAAGTTTTGGCTCAATAATTACTAATTGTGATATAACCAGACCGAAATAAATTAGATAAGCGCATATCTAGTCGCATTTCACTTTTATTTGCCACTAATTGTACTTGATCTCAGTGTTAGTCTTTATAAAAGCAATATTATTATTCAGGATAATTTCGCGAGATGAGATGAATATCGCACGACGAATTGTGCCTTTTGTGAATTACAGTGGAGAACCAATTTTGAGTTAAATTACTATAAGGAAGTTCTTGTGAAACTAATTGACGTTAGCACAAGTTAAAGTAATATTTGGTATTTGATTTCCGCTTCAATTGGGCTATTCTTTGCATCAGGCCGGGGTAACGGAAAACTGTCGATTATAATGGAAGCTCAATGTGCTAAATAATTATCTTGGCCTGCAAAAGATCATTGCGTCATTTGCTAAATACATATAGCGTGAACATGGAAAATTGAAAAAAAGCACGTGCACGTATAAGCTTAGATCGCTGTCTTGCGCATGATGGTCCCATAAGAAACAGTGTCACTTTTGACTGACCCTGTTTACCGCTAGGTTGTCCCAGGTTCATATCTGTTCGAGCTCCGTTTGTCTACTTATGGTACGGCGTCGCCTGATTGAGGACGAATATTGCGATTTTATTGTCTGACGATGAGATTTTGAATTGATCGCTTCCGTTGTTTAGCACTTCTTCTGAGCTGCCACAAAAACCTTCAGAGTATATAAATTTACTTAAATTTAATGAGCACAAAGTTACACGAACTGTGGTGTCAATGCATTACAACTGTTATTTGGTTACTAAGGACTCTGCGCACTTTGATATTTCGTTCGATATAGCCAATCATGTTAACTATCTACAAAATTGTTAGCTTCTCGTCTGAATTTATTGAATTTCACCCGAAACGCTATAGTTTACTGCGGAGCATGCATAAAAACACACACAAATAGAGAACTGAATTTCTCGAACGACGGATTAAAGATCAGGCTTCACCACTTCACTGGATACTATTTGTTCTTAAAATGCTCAAGGGTTTCTCTCGTTCAATAGTTACTTCGTTGTTGAGGGCAGCTTAACGTGCACAACAACAAGATTTATGGGAAACCTCTTTTGCATATTCTTATTTTCTTTTAAATTGTCTCATTAACCTGCCGAGGATACACATACGCATATGCACGTGAACAAATATATGTAATAGTATGTTTCTCGCACGGTGGTTTTAAGATGAGGCTATGCTCATCTACTAGATCTTGTTTCCTTTTAGATTGATTTATTTTAAATTTACACTTCTTCAATTTTCAGGCGACGTGATCCAGGGACTGATATCGTGGATAATATTGCTAAAGAAGACATTTTCGTTGTATTACCTCTACAGTTGTAGCTTTTCTTCCGAATTGCCTCAGTTGCCTGCCGTGTATAAACTCATATATACAGTAGGGCACACATTTACAAAGATCTTCGTTAGTTGATCTTTGGGTTTAAGATGAATCTAAGTCTTTTAACTGGATCCTGTTATTTTTTGAATTTCTCCAGCTTTACAACATCTCAATTATCCATAATACACTTTCCATGTGCAAAAATAAATAGAAATTTTATCAGGTACAAGAACGGCTTCTTTCTCATATTCTTCTCAACTATGCACAATGAACATGCTTTTACTGCATGCATAAATCCGGCTGCAGTTTGCTTATCCATAGACTTTCGTATGTGACTAACTCATTTCTGCTATTGTATTTAGTAATTATCTTAAATGCCCGTAACACAATTGATGACATCTATTCACCATTTGATCTGAAACAAGCGTTTAAGTTTCCATGTGCTTTCAATCGAGTAATTTACCGTCTGGTCGATCGGCCTAAGTAAGCTGACTGACAATACGCGCATATATATATATATATATATATATATATATATATATATATATATATATATATATATATAGTGTTAATTAATATAAACGTCGACATTAACGGCTGTTTCTCTTTAATTGCTGGTAAATGTATGTTTGTTAACTTAAATCACACTCGAAATTTAACTGCGTTACATTCGCGTTTTAATGCCCTTTTACTTTGTTGTGCGGGAAACTGCATCCACTTTAAATGGGATTTTAGGTGAATTTATTTCTTTTCTGGTTCCAGATAAGTCTATTTCATTTGATTTCCCTTTCCAATAATTGACTCATCCAGTTATTTGTGAAAGTCATTAAACATTAAATAGTTTTTCTGCTTTAGTATATTTGTCACCTTTTGAGTATGGACAACCCAATCTGTCAATTGTTAAAAAATATTCCCGAACTGTTGACAATTTATATAAAAAATACACTTAAATGCTATATACTGTGCATACCAGGTTGATTGACCGACCACATTTCTGCAGATAATTTCAATTTATTCCAAGTACCTAAAACACAACTGATGTTAGCATGACGTTAAATGAAGGGTATTTATCGCTGAATTTAGATAAGGTTTCATAAAATAATTAAGCCAAAAGGCTCATCTATACTGAGTTGATGACGCGCACTCGAATGACAGCACTCATGCTTGCTGTCTAGTTGAACAATAAAAGGCTGAAAAGCTGGACAAAACAGGTGTAATTAGTCTTGCTGTATTATTTTGTTTAAAAAAACAAATAAATTATTATGTATTATTAAAAATCAATGTTATAATATTGATATAAACACCAGTCCGATTATTTACTTACATTTGTCAGTATGAACTAAGCATTGTATAATGTAGAAAGGTTAATTCATCCAGTAGATCGGTTTCGTCCTTATTTGGTAATCATCACGTACTCTCTATTATTTGCCGTGAACAAGGCGCGCACTTGGACACATTTGCTTTCAAATCTGTTGCTCTACCGACTGAGCCACCCTGTCGTATAACACACACACACACACACACGTATATATATATATATATATATATATATATATATATATATATATATATATATATATATATATATATATACAGTGGTCTTCAAACCACACAAATCAGTCTCGGTCAGGTAGCCCAAGCTATAAAATATTTAAAAAATGGCCGTCAGACCACCTAGTGTAGCAACTTTGTCACCGGAATGCTGTATCTGTCATGTCCTCTCGTATGATACAGCGAGGATGTGATGAGCAGCGGCTGCTTGGCACACTGAAACATTTACTTTACGGTAATACAGCAGCACGTATGCAGGAAAATTTGACTAACACCAATTTTATCGGATAGCAAAGCCAGAATTTTTCCTAAACTGGGCCGGCATTATAGAAGTAACCAAGGCGTACACCGTCTCACGGCCATCGATATCCGTTATACTGATAAGAACCATAATTTTAGTCAGTTCTACTAAACGAACTCCACATAGAATTTGGCATTCGGCTCGGTATTAGATTCACCACGATGGAGAAGAAGGCTGCAGATGGTGCCACATTTTAAAATCTGTGTTGAAATTAAATTTTTGAAGCTTACCAACGGGCAATTGGTGAATATGCTAACGAACAACGAAGTCTATTTTTCTTTACTTTTTACATATTAGCCGTTAAAGTATTGGCGGCTTACGAATATATAATCACATTAAGCGTGAGGAGCGGCAATTGTTGCTGAAAGCTATAGAATTATTTATTTATTTGTAATTAAACAGCGAAAAAAACTGTAAATCCTGGTGACATTGTTTATTTTAAAGTGAGTGAGGAGTAACCTTTGCAAAAAAATTATGCATACTTCTGTAGGCATATTCGCTCGGATCCCATTCATTAGATACGCCGAACTCAGGTGCTATCTTGGAAAAGTGGTATGCATGCTGGCCGAAATGAATTCAGAAATCGGCGCAACACAATATTTAAGCCCTCATCTTGGTCGCTATAGTGCACCGCTTTGAATAATAGCTGATGTTAAAAGATATATAAAACAAACAAAATATAGACGGTTCTCTTCTAAACTGATAACACCTGTCATCTGAGCAATTTAGGCTAAGCGTTGTACTGATACGGTAAGCAGCCAACTATGGAAAGTTCAAACTACGCTTGGGTAAACGATCTGGTCAAGCCATTGAACTCAATCAAGAAATGCACGCCGGTATTCTTCTCCAAGAGGTTTTAACTTACCAACAACTTGTATTTTCGAAATTATTTCTACATAATTAGCGGATGCAGCATGTGTTGCAAATCAACGTTATTCTCCGTTTTGGTGCTATGTTGGATAACTTCGAATATAGGGAGTATGTACTGCATACAACGTCAAGACATTGAATAGTGCGTGTTCATTTAAAATTTCAATGTGGAAAATATTGCCCGATCATTTTACTCTAATTGCTTGACATAATGAAGAAGTTTTGCGCATATGCAATGCCTGTAAGCACGGAACCTATGCTGAGAAAGAAACTGTTTTTGCTCGTGCTAAATTTGACATGCCTTTTATGGTCCTATTTGGATTAACTTGTTAAGAAATTACGCCATACCCTACAATTAAATGTACATATATTACATTTATGCAAACAGTGCTACATAGCTAAAATATGCTTCATTCATGAATAATTGATCCAGGCGAACTTAAAAGCCCTCGCTGGTAGATTTAGCCTAACTCAAATGTCACTGTGTTGGTATACTTTACAAGCTTGTTACATACGGTGAGGTGGCTTTAAATTCGCGTTGCTACATAATTTCAATGAATATTAATTTGATACTGTTTCGGTACAAATACTTAGTGCATATGCATCGTGCAACTGTCACATATTACTTGATTAAACACACAGTAAGTTTGTGACGTAGTACCGGTTCCTATTAATGAGTCACCAGTGGGCATTACCACATGTTTACTTGTAACTGGGCGTTTTATCAAACTGATATTGTCATTATCAAATTTCTCACACGTTCCACAAAGCTCAGTACCTAAGTTCTTCTTTATGTTAGTCCTTTGCCACAAATGCTATACTTACGGCCTTAACAAGTTAGCATATTGAAGCCAGCTCAGCTTATCATAAATTCGCTCCATTAATTGTATGTTATCGTAAAATAATACATCTAGAATTGAATTTATTCTACCTTTGAATACCATGAAATCGCATACAAGCCTACGGAATTTTATTTGTCTTCTTATTGTTTTTATGGCAGAAAAACTATCAATTCATATAGTGCCCCCTTCCTTTCACTGCAGTACGTTATTGTTAACGAATATTTCATTCCTGCTGTTAAGCATTTTACTGAATGGAGAAATGCATTTCGGAGCTATTTATGGAGTTAATGTTGTTTTAATTTTTTCAAACCTGTATAGATAATTTTCATGCAGTAAACAAATACTTCAGCCTACTTTGTCATACGTTGCGATAAAATGACACTTTTTTGTCTTCTAATGAATAGCTGTTTGCATTATTTTAACTCGTTAATTTAAATGCATCTTCAAAAAACCACTTTGCTGAATTTTTCCTTCAAGTTACTACTGTTAACTTTATTTACACGCATGCTTTTAAGGCTGATAGCTTTGTTATATTAAACCCAGAGAGCATTTCTTTGTGTGACGGCTTGTTAATGTATTCTAATCATGCATTCATAAAAAAACTTATGAGGTGCTTTTAACGTGCTGTGACTTTACACAATTTTTTTGCAACACGATAATGACAGGTAAAAGAGTAATTTCCATCGCTGGGCATTTGTGCATTTATAAATCTGGTATCGTTCTGCGTATCTGTAGGCAGCTATTCGTTTGGTCTTAATTCTTATCGAGTAGTTAATCTGAATTTTCAAAATATTCTTCGATAGTTCTGCTATCGAATGAAAGGTTTTAATGAATGTGTAAGCACACGCCGTATTTTTTCGCACATTTCGAAGCAATTTCTGATATCTGGGTGATACGTACAGACGTGCTGATGATAGCTTGTTGCCTTATGTGAAAAAAAATCAGACTTTGTTGAAAATTGTTAAAACATTAAAATATATTAATTTATACGCGAAAATGAAGTGGTAAATACACACAAGGAACACAGGAAAATATAGTTTAATTTTTAACGGAATGATGCAGAAATTTAAGAAGCCTTTTGAGGCATCTGTCAAACAGGCTACTTCTGAAACTTTGTTTTGATGAAATAAATTATGTTGACATGACTACGATGGACTCGAGAATGGCAATAAAACTATTAAATTATAATGAATTCCAGCATTACAGATTTTGAGTTTATTTCAAATCGTCATGACAACTGAAACTCGCATCGTATATTTAATGAAAATAAGGATGAATACTTTTTATAATACTCCTCACTCAATGTCGAAACTCCAAAGGGTAATGTGTAGCAGCATATTATGCAACACAGTTCCTACCTCTGCTCATTCAAAGTGACGCGTAGTCGTTTATGCGTAAACTCAAACGTTCAGTTAATCATTTAATATAATTTGCGTACCGACGCAGTTCTCCTTACGATTGCATAACGGTGTTTTCCTTGAACATGTGTGTCAGCAGCTGTGTTGTACGCGGTCCTTGTTCGTATTTACGACCCGACATCTGGTGCATGATGCAATCGCAACTAAAATGTGAATAAAATGCAGAGTTAGGATGAACTGACGGAAGATGACAAATGGCCATTTGATGCTGAAAGCTCAGTAAATTGGTATGATGAAACAAACATTGATTGCGCGGGTGGGGGTAAAAATACTTTAAATCACGTTTACGAGCTTGCAGTAAACGCCAATTCATTGTTTTCATCCAGTTGTTGAATAACATAGCAAAGCTACCGGCAGTTTACTTTAAGCTCGCAAATTTAATGTAAATAATTGTTACCACCAATCGCGAAATCATTGATTGATTACTTGTATTACCTATATATATGTGACGGAAGCTGTAAAACTTAATGTTTTTGACTGCATAGAAATTGCGTAGCCTACATTTCCAGTCAAGGACATAGTTTCACAAAGTTGATGAGTAAAAGTGTTGATAAATGAAAGCTTTTAAAGGGAAGTTTTGTATTCTTGAAAAATACGACCATTATCCACTTCAAACGAACATTGGTTGCGCGGGCGGTGACAACAATTGCTATAATTAAGGTTGCGATCCTGATATAAACACCTGACCCATTAAGTTAGTAGATTTCTAAGTATAAACTAAGAATTGTATAGATTAGAAAATAAATTCATCCAGTAGACCAGTTTCGTCTTTATTGGGAACGTATTGACCCTGTCCGCAGCAAATTCTGGCCTGTACGTTATGGGTTCCCAATAAGGACGAAACCAGTCTACTGGATTAATTGCAATTTCTAAAATATACAATACTTAGTTTATACTGACAAATGCATGTACTTAATGGGTCAGGTGTATATATCATTATCTACTTGGTTACTGAATGAGTTTTCTGTTCCTACTAACAAAATGAAATCTCAGATCCAGTCTCGTATTTTTACTTTTATTGTAACGTATTTGCTGGCGGAGTTTTTAAAATATTGTGTTAGGTCGCGGGTGACAATTCGAAACTATTCGCTATGCTCAAATTCTGATAGCAGTGTTTTAAGTCCACTAACTGATAATTCATTTTGTCGTACATGCCGTATTTTTTCGCACATTTCGAAGCAATTTCTGATATCTGGGTGATACATACAGACGTGCTGATGATAGCTTGTTGCCTTATTTTTAAAAAAAAGCGAACATCGTTAAAATTGCTAAAACATTAAAGTATATTAATCTACACTTGATAATAAAGTGATATATACGCACAAGGAATACATGGGAATATTGTTTAATTTATAACGCAATGATAAAGTTCATCTAAATCGGAGACATACTTTTGTGTACAAATTGTTTAAAAGCAGTTACCCTTTAAGAATTGCTCAGCACCCCCTTAGATTGATCTTTTGTTCAGAAATCAAAGTTGGAGCTTAAGTTTGTTAGAAATAGACGTTGATGTTTAAACGTGTGTAGGTGGCAGATTTGGATTAAGTATTGCACTCGGACATGATGAAAACATCAATTTATCAAAACCCAACTCACTTCTAACATAGCCAATCTTAACGAAAATTCGTTTGGTCTTTTCTGTAGAAGTTAACCTATCATTGGTAGTTGATTGATTACTCTGTGATAGCACTTATCATTTATATCAAACGGTTTGTTCATATAATTTCCCAAAGTCGAGGAATAAAAATATATAGAAATGAAAATTTGGAAAGTGAAGTTTAGTATTTTTGAAATAAATCGCCACTATTCAATTCATTATTCAATGTGTTTTCTCTTGCTACGTAAGAAAATGTATAACTCAGATACAGTCTTGTATTTGTAATTTTAATGTGACTTATATGTTGGCAGAAGTTTAGAAAAAAACTATTGAACCGTGGGCCACATTTCGAAACGAGTCACCATGCTCAAATTCTGTTGGCAGTGTTATACATCCAGTAACTGATTATTCATTTTGTTGAACTTTTAAATTACACCGTTTCGTTTACATAGTATCATATTCGCATTATTTACGTGAAATTTTTTTTATACTTTGTTTACTTATCCAACATTGTTGTACTGTTCATTCTTGGCATGCGCAATTTCTTGGTTTTGTACATTTATCTATGCACATTAGGTAAATTTACTGTGTCCTTGGCGTAATTTGTAAACACTGTCGTTCGCGTTTAAGGTATAGATTTTTAAAATTTGTAACACTACCATATATGAATGTTTCGCTGCCTTCTCTAGTTACTTAACCAGTTATTGAAATATTTGAATTTTGAATTCATTTAATTTATACAAATAATAAGGCTAAAATTAGGCCATTATACCTCCTGTGTTCTCTCTTTAAATAAGTTTTTATTCTTCAGTTTATCTATAACTATCTCTGTACTATAATTTTCCTAGTTTGGAAAAATTCTATTAGCGTGTATCCATTATCCTTTTATTGCTGTCTAGCAGAATTAAATTGCTACTTAAATGCAATTTAATCAGTATAAAATAAAAAAAGCAGATGTGAGGATTTCTATTCTCAATACGAACACTTTATTTGATGTAGAGCGAGAGATATTGTTCTGATTTTGAAGAAAAAATTGAATTTGAGTAATGTTCAAATTGTGAAATAACTAGAAAAAACTGATCATATAACACTACTCTAAAATTAGCTCGTGTCAGAGCGCCCTCTGGTGTTGTCCGTTCCAGGGCCAAATAGATTATTTTGCATTTAGTACGAATGCTCACACAAATATGTTGATGACGTGGTATTGGAAAAACTGTTGCTCCTAGTAAAAAAATCTTGAATCGTAGACAAAATATAAAACGTCCAGGCTTGTACATGCAAACGAATGGAATGCTCTAGTAGTCAACTTTTCAAATGTTTCGAAAAATTTTCCGTAAATTTTAAACGAAATATAGTTAGCCTTTCAAGTTTAAAATGTCAATTTTTTTAACTAAAAACGATTATATGCCTTTACTCGTGAAATACAAAACGTATATTTAAGTTGATCATCAATAGTTTCTCTAAGGTAAGAAACGAAATATACTATCCTATTGACACCAGATTTTTGTGCTATTCCACTACTAGTCGAGACAACCAAACACGGAAGATAAACATGGCCCAGGAATCTTGAACAAATGGAAAGCTTAATATAGTAAACGCACAAGTCTTTCACCAATACAATAAATATTGAAAGTGATATATAAAATCCGGGAAATGCGCAGGCACAGAAGCACGTTAAATATAATAGTACATGCGTAGTAAAAGTCGAACTCTATAATTGCATAGTAGGACTTAATATGCATGATTTGCAGCGTAATAACAATTTTAGTAATCTGCCAAAGCTCACGAAATTCACGGGTAAAAATTTTCCACAAATCATTTCGGGGCGTTTTACAATTTACATTTGATGGTTAGCCATTAAGCAAGAAATACAGGACTCTAGATGATAAGCACAATTTGTGTAGGTAGAGTTATTATCTCCTCTTGTTTGTTCATGAGGTAGCCTTTGACTAGGTAGGCCATGCCAAAATCGTGTACTCGCCTATAATAGCTAATCGCAATCAATAATTTAAAAATTTAACCAGATTCATTGAGGTTTTAATGTTCACTAAAATACCATTGACCATTTAAAGGGCCGATTGGATTATGAACTAGTGTCTTACGTTGTGTATAATTAAGAGAAAGCACATTAATATTAGCAGTCATCCTATTTTGGAAGAAATTAATTATATTGCTTACAATTTGTTATATTGATATAATCATTTTTCTCTCAACGTGTTAGCGAATTCCAACAGCTGGCTTTATAAAAACCAATAGTGTAACTCGAATTAATTACCTTATTTTGACATAAAGTTCGAAGGCACAAACCCGAGCGATAACTTATCTTTCCTGTTAAATTATTTAGAAAAGATGGTGAATAGTTAAAAATTTTGGAAACACTACAGTCAGTTTAGAAGTGAATCATTACCACGAGAAGTTGCATAAAAAATTCTGGGTAACGCTGTGATAAAGCGATCTATTAGACAATGTATAAATGTTTTACACCGAACTACAAAAGCCTAGATATATGTGGTGAAATGTGCAAAAAATTAATGCTTGTGACAGCATCCACAACCAAGTAAAATTTACGCGAGACTAGTAGAGATGAGAGCCGCATGTTTAATTTTGCTTACCATATATATGCATTGCGATTTAATCCCCGCTAGTGCGTTTGCCATTGTACTGTGATAATGATCATGGTAGGTCGAAACGCGTCAGTACGTGTGACCGATGGTAGTTTTGCTACGTTTTTCGACGACTGGTTTAATAGGCAATACAATTTAACAATAATTGATTGCGCGGGTGTAGGTAAAATTTCTTTAAATCAAGTTTGCGTGCTTGAAATAAACACCAATCCCGTTGTATTTAACCAGTCGTCGAGCAACATGCGGCTGGCGGTAGTTTTGTTATGTTGTTCGACGGCTGGTTAAATACAATGGGATTGGTGTTTACTTCAAGCTCGCAAACTTGATTTAAAGACTGGTGGAATACAATGGAATTGGTGTTTAGTTCAAGCTCGCAAACTTAATTTATTGAAAGTCTAGATTATCTATTGTCTTAAATTCACAATTTTTCTATTGCGACCTAACATTGATAAATGTGGCAAATATGTTTTAACTGATTGTCCGACAAATTTTTTGTTAATATGTAATGCTAATTTTATTTATTTGTCAATTTTCCATTAATTGAAATGAGTGGTTGACTAACACAGAAAAATAATTTGCATAGACCTAATAATCATGACATAAGTAGTAACAAGTCAGTCGATATTAGACCAAATGATACTTTTATTTGTTGCTTTACACGTCATGCCTAATGCACACATAATTATATGCCGGTTCCTCACAAATACACATAAATAAAATAGGAAATGTTCGCATCACGGAATGCCTCAATGCAAAATATTTCTTGCTAGTATTAATGACTTCAGAAGTAAACGAATAATTATTACGTTGTGCATTATGTGTTTCGCACCTAGTAACAAATTAGTTCAAATATGACCCGAAGGATAAAACAAGGACAGCATGAACAGAAAATATAATCTCGTGCAAATTCGTGTCATGCTTACTAATGATTCATCAGTAGGAGCCAGTATTACATTTTTCTCAATATGTATTTGGGTTATGAATATGGCCAAATAGGACCATACAATCTTCTATACGAATGTGTGAATCTGCAGTAGTGAAGCTTACTTTATATAAAAGTCTTCTACGATGCGACTCAAAAACAACTCACTTATATATATATATATATATATATATATATATATATATATATCAAGTCTGTAAAGGGTACAACACTATGGCTATTGCGTCAGTACCCATTACCGACATTATGGTACCGAAAAGGTGCATGGTACCAAGAAAATAGATTTCAATGTTTGCTTAAGTTCACCAAAATTGCAAATTACAACTATTTCTGATTATCAGTTACTCCAGTAAATCCATACACTCTGGCCTTGATTGATATCAGTTATCACATTTCGCGGTAACCATGACAATATTCAGTTAAATATATGACAGTTAGATACTGTATGTGGCGGAGAACTAATATAGATGCAATTGTGTATTTGGTATTGCGCACCTAGTAAAAAATAGTTGAAATATGACAACAAACAGCGTGAACAAAATGTATAATCAAGGACACATTCGTTTCGTGATTATTGCATGTTTTTCAGCATCTAAACCTTGTTTTGAATAGTATAACTAGTCATATTCTTATCTTATTTATTAATGGCATAGTATATCGTCATGCAGCGAATGTAGGGCATAAGAAATGTTGTATGAGATATGCAAATACGCAGAATTTACTTCGTGATGTTTACGCAACAGCCACCGTTTGACAGATATGTGACTCAGGATTCGGTTAACTATGGATATGGTTTATTTGGCTAAAATTAAATTAATTTTCCCCTTCCAAACCTGTTTTAAAATATGTATATTCAAATTGATGTTTTATTTTGGCAAGCAATGCCTTACAGCTGCTGATTTTCCACTGTCTACGAAACCATCGAATCGTATTGTATTGATGTAATTTATTCAAGATAGAATTAATCGCCATTTAACCTTGTTCATTAATGAAACTTGACAACCTTTGTTAGCGGTGTCATGCTAAATAAATTTTCAATGTGTGTGCGTATTAGTTTGTCAGTTAATAAACATTCATTATTTTTGGTAATGCGAGCTCTTTTAAAATTTATACTACTTCCCCACATATGAAAAGTTAAAAATAGTTTTTTCCATTTAAAAGTGATATTGCTTTTTCCGTTTCTCCTCAGGTTCTTGCAAATGAGTAAACTTATAACTAGTTTTAAAAAGCAATACAAGCGGAAAATAGAAAATGGAGGGGGGAAACTATGGTCGAATGTCCAATCATTTACGTAATGAAAGGCAATTCAAATAATTCTTACCTTCATTAAATACGCGTGTTACAGCCGCTTCAATTCACTGCATTATTATATGAGAAGCAGTGTGTCTCTGAGTTAGAACGAGTGTGCTACACGAAAAGAATACAGTCCCCTTGAGCAGTGCATTTAAGCGGGATACTTGTCCCCGCAAATTACAAATAAACGGAAATTATAAGCGCTTTTAACATGTACATTTAATAGAGTTAAGCTACGTATTTTGAATTAGGTAACGTATTTGCCTTTATGATAAATTTAAGGGAAAAAATCTCATTACGTCGAAAGCGACTGCAATTTGTCAATCAACTCACGTAGGCCGATCAAGCAGGCGGTTAGTAACTAGAAAGAAAGAACTTTGCTATTTAAATACCGCTGTCATATAACACGGTGAATACTTATCAGTAATTATGCAACAAATCATTAAAACAGTGCACTTATGTGTCTCAAATAGTGCTTTTAAGACATGCGAAGTGCAGTAACATAAAAGAGTTTGCAATTTAAGTGGTGTTGCGTATAAAAATTAGGCAGCCTAATTTATACTGACAAAGAGAATATTATTGGGCTTTGAGCTTCAACTAAAGCGGTGCTCACAAATAATTGTACACTCTTCTATTTTTCTCCTCAATTATCTGTATTTGGTTTATTTTTATGTGTGTATATATATATATATATATATATATATATATATATATATATATATATATATATATAAATAAATAAATCAAGAGTCAGATTTATTTACCACTAACATAATCAATTGTAAACCCAATTTATATAAATGAATGATTGTAGAGCGGTGTATTAGTATTCATAGAATAAATGGCCTTTATCACTGGCCCAAAAATAACAAATTCAACAACAATCTACTAGTATAGTCAAGACCAAACAGGCCCTCGGCCAGAATCCAACAAACATTCAATCGGATATATATATATATATATATATATATATATATATATATATATATATATATATATATATATATATATATATATATATATACTAAGTAAATTATGACAAAATTTCTTTTCATCTTGGCGTATTGAACCAGTGTACTATGCTTCGTAACTTTGTTTGTTACCAAATGCTTATCAAGCAAAACACATTGGCATAATATTTTTTCTTTTGTCTGATATAAGATTCGAATGCGCCTTAATGCGACTTTTTTAATAATAAAGTGGCATACTACTTTGTCGATGTCTATTTGAGCAATTTTGTTCAGGAGGAAAAATTGTGATAAGCTAAAACGACTAGAGTACTTTTCGCTGCAAGATAAGAACAACCGATTTGAGATAAAAATATTTCCAACCTATTCAAGTTTATTTAAGTTATTCGCCCTACAACAAGGAAATGAATCAGTTGAAAATAATACTTGTTTCACGATGAATTTATGTTGTACATTTATTTTTGAGGATGTGATTATTTGTAGTCTGGTAGGACGTTTATCAGCGGAATGCCCTATTCACAGCTATCTACTGACTAACAAATAAATGTGTTATATTCTACGAAAATTCCATTTCAGCTGTGTTTGTGAAATAACAAGATAAATTGAAAGGTACTTTATGAGTTTAAATATAGCTTTAGAATTAAATTTTTTCATCAAATAAAGTAAAAACATGTGGCGCTATATATAAAATTTATAAGTTGTCTAAAATTTAACAATACATGGGTAGCAAGAAACTAAAATGCCAAGGTTTTTATTCAGCATACGAAGCCGTTTATTTAGCTTTTAACTTGAAGTTCAAGAATATTGCAATCGACAGCTTTTTGTGTTCGTTAAACCATTTCCATACTTGCCATGAAATACAAATAAAAGTTCACCAAGATTAAAGTCAGGTTCTTCAAATTAGTATGGTCAGGTTTTGCGGTAATTTTCCACTTTTTCCAGCGACGTTAAATCTAAGATACACTCAAAGTTACATTTTGAGTAATTGTCCAATAATACCTACATAGCTATAGGAGGAGAAATTGCATGCGCAATGATTTCTGAGTGATTTTCCTTTACATTCATATTTTGAAGCTTATTTAAGAAAATTCTGAGCTTTGCATTATGAGTCGTAGTTGTCATCGTGCTATAATCCGTGAATATTTCGTATGGCTCATATCCATTTAAAGTTTAATTAATATATAATGCCATTTGGATGGGTGCAGATCAATTATTTAATTTAAACTTAGTTAATTTAATTAAATAATTTTTCGTTTTAAATGCGAGATTTAATCAAATCCATTGTACCCCTCCTAAATGCATTACAGTACGTTTTGTGCCGTTTCAATATAAATTTTCAACAGTTCGTGGTTGCTTTTCAAGAATTGACAGGTTGGTTAGTCAAGATTCAAAAGAAAATGAATATAATAAAGCAATTAACGATTTAATGTCTAATGGCTATCTCAGACAATTAATTGAATCAATTATTAAAAGGGGAATTAAACAGAAACAGACGTATTACGGGCCAGAAAAGAAAACAGTCTACCTGAACATCCCATTTAGGTGGGATGCAGTTTCCCGAATGGCACAAAAGAAAGTTGAAGCAGCATTAACACGCACATTTAATGCAGCTAAACTACGAGTGTTATTTAGGGTAACACACTTGCCTTTACCAGCAATCAAAGAGAAACAGCCGTTAATGTCGATATCAAATATTATTTACCAATATACATGCGCAAGTTGTCGATCAACTTACGTTGGCCGATCGACCAGACGGTTAATTACTCGAATGAGAGAACATTGTAACTTAAACGCCTGTTTTAAATCAAATGGTGAATACACGTCTGCTATTGCGCAACAAATCATCGAAACATCGCACGTATGTTCTCCAGACGTAGCATTCAAATAATTACTAAATGCAATAAAAAAGAGAGCTAGCCACATACGAAGCCTTATGGATAAGAAAATTGCAGCCGGATTTATGCAAGCAGAAGAATCATGTACAAGCATTGAGCTTGAACTGGATGTGACGCACGCAATTGATTGGTTTCCGTTTTTCACACTCTCTCTATGTTCACATATTTCTACCTTGTTTTGCTTTCAAATTTATGCATAAAGATATGTTCACGAGTAGATACTTGAGGAGACTATGAGAAAGAAATGTTTCTTGTATCTGATAAAATTTATTTTTGTTTTGCACATAGGAAGGGTACAATAAATATTTTTTGTTGGATACCTATTGGCCATGCTTTAAATCAAGTTTTGTAGCACGATATAAACACATATCCCATTGTATATAAACAATCACACGACAAAAAATTACCAATCACATGTACAGAGACGTTTCGATCTTCTATCATTATCATCAGAGCACACCAGTTATCTGACTAGCGAGGATCAAACATGTGTGGTATATATATATATATATATATATATATATATATATATATATATATATATATGGCAAGTAAAATTTGATATTCGGCTGTCATCTCTAGTAGTCTTGCATACACGGTAATACAATTTAGCGATCGTTTATTGCGCGGATGGTGGTAGAATTTCTTTAAATCTAGTTTGCAAGCTTGAAGTAAACAACAATCCCATTGTATTTAAACAGTTGACGAGCAAAATAGCAAAGTTACCGTCATTTACACGTACTGACGCGTTTCGACCTTCCGTGATCATCATCAGAACACGACGGCAATATAACTAGCGAGAATTACACCGCAATGCATATATTGCAGGAAATTTAAATTTTCGGTTCTCACCTCTGGTATTCTCGCAAACATTGTACTTGACTGGAATTATCAGATGCACAATTTCTATGCGGTCACGAACATTAAATTTTTGTAGTTTTCTCCACAGGTATGTATAATGTATACTGTTTTTCAATCATTGGTTGCGCGGGTTGCGATAACAATTATTTAAATTAAATTTTCGTTATTGATATAAACACCTTCCCCATTTTATTTATCTTATCTCATTAAAAAATCTATCTACCTATTATCTTATAGATATGCTTTGAGCAATTAGAATTGAATTTTAGCAGATTCACTTCATTCTACAGGATGAATTGTATAGCGAATTTATTTAATTTGGAAATTGTGATTGATTTATGATAATGTAGGTATTGTCTAGCTCATGCCCATGTTCTTTATTGTTTCTATTTTCAAACTTAAATTTTCCTGTCCAAATGGTAATATGTCTGCTTACGGAAGGTTTGTATTTTTATATTGACATTTTATAGCAACATATCAAGCTAGGATAGTGCTTGGAACGAGGGCTTTACGTTCGCCTCTGAACTTTGTATGATGCTACGCGATAATTGTATCTTTTGGAATGTGTTTTAATACGAAATCTCAGTTAATAATTGGGGAAGCGCCTTAGATATAACTTAAAAATGTATGGAGATATTTTTGTATAAGCGGGTTTAATTTTAATTAACATTTAAATGAGGATGCAACACTTGAAATATTTACACGGCAAATTAAAAATACGACTGAGTACACGGATATTTCATAGCAAAGTGATGTTTTTCTTAAATAGAATGCCTACTAATTGTAAATTTAACGAGTAGACTCACTACAACTGAATTGACCAGTTGTGTATATTATGCACAAGCTGTAGCTGTTTAATTCGTTAACTAATTAGTTCTGATCAATTATTAAAGAAATGAATCAAAGAGCATTGATTAAAGATATCCTATTTCAAACCAGGTGGATTTACAAGTATGTATTAGGTTTTGC
>JAQBSW010002250.1:0-107380 GCA_029291075.1 Eudiplozoon nipponicum
ATGGAAAAATGCAAGTATCAGGAAATTCTAAATGATTTCCGCATGAAAGTAGAGCTAACCAGCAAATATAAATTGGAATATAAATTCAATTGCAAGTAGTATTCGGAACAGGCTGTGAAGTGAATAGAGTAAAAGTTTCCTATCAAATGTGCCTAAGTATTTATCCTTCCCCAATCAAATTATCGACAATACTTGACGAGTTCCCAATAAGATAGAAACCGTTCAACTTAATAAATTGTTCTGAATACCTGATGTGACATTCAATTTTTACTGACACATATAAATATTATCCAAACCTTTATGTAAAATTTAAGTCCAATATATATATATATATATATATATATATATATATATATGGCTTTATAAATAATTTTATATCTATCTTGCAATCCAGCCACTAGTAAACAGTTCCAGACTTGTTTAATTTTTATAATTAATCTTATTTTTTACTGTCTATAAATACATAAGTACATATTTAAGAAAAAGTTATATTTATCAATTTACCCGCTTATTAATATTTATTGTCTCCTATGTATAGAATTTTAAGCAATTAATTATTTATTGTTATTTAGCCTATCGCAATTTAGATCTACAGGATATTCGATGAAATTGAGAAGACCCAGTTATTACATTCACAATTTGATATCGTCAAGTTTGTAACTACGTACATCGTAACTTATAAAAGGTGGATATTTGTTCTTCTCCGTAAGAGATTCATTTATTCTAGCATAAAGACCAATATTTTACATACTTTTATAAATTTAATGATATAACTTTTCTTATACATGCAAAAATATTCTATGATTAATTGTAAATCAATTATTTTTTATTAAGTCCATTTAAACGTATTATATTGAACAATTTTTCTTTATTTTTTTAGGCCTTTCTTCACCCATGATTGCATGCATAACTTCAGAGTTATCAATTATTCATGTTATATTATCTCTTGTAAGCTCAAGCCACCCAGTTTCTTCCCTTTAAATTTAAATTTAACTGTTTCCCATGATTTTATTAGAATTTTAGCTTTTGCAACGATCTGTTATATTTCTCTTCTTAGATTGCAGTTTTTCTTTCGAATTTGATACAATTTGTATAATGACTTGTGTGTTAATATGCTTAAAATTAAGTTGCTGTACATTGGCGAGTGGAACTGATTAAATGGCTGAGTTCAAGTAGCCAAATAAAGTTTGCTTCCTATCAGACAAATTAAGAACCATCTCTTACATCAACGATTTTATGGATTTTAGTGTTTAAATATGATTTATTTATGGTTTGACCCCGCGTAATCTCTTTAATCTGAACTCATAAGGTTATTTTTAATGCACTACACTCGTACATATATTATCTGTGAAGGCCAGCGGTAAACCCGCTAAATCCGTTGAATTCTAACTAACATTATCAGGTCTACCAGAATCTTCTTTAATTTCTCTGTCGATTTATTAACCTACCAATTGTAGATCGCTAAAAATTCTCTGAAATTACCAAATGCCAGGCTGCATGTTAAAGACGCCATATTTGTATATAGCGAGGAAAAATTTAAATAAAGCCATGAATCCAATTTTTATTGTAAGCTATTTATGTTATATATATATATATATATATATATATATATATATATATATATATATATATATATATTACGCGATAGTAAGTAAATTCATAATTTTTTAAAAATATGAGAAAAATTACCGTTGCAAATGGAGTAACACTTATTAATAAATGTTTATTCTACCGGTATCTACGGCCAATTACCTGGATTCGTTAGTGATTTTTTCGCTTATTTGTTAAAAACTGTACATTTGTCGAAGCCATTTTCATATTAGGTACGTTTGTCTTGGTATTACGAGATTTAGAATGCCTTATATTCGTGAAGCCTTTTTCTGTGGCATCAACTTTATTCCAAATATATCCGCAATTACAGGGTGTCTTATTTTAAGACGCGTTTGGTTGATAAATAGGCTTGTTTGTTATGTTTCTGTTCCAGTCCGACTTGACTTGTTCTTGAATTATTATTCGCACATTTAAACATGGGTTAACTTTATTAATTGAGGTTGATTTAAAAGGGAGAAGACTTTTTTTCAGATGTTTCCTTTTATGGAAAAAGAAATTGTAATTGCTGACAGCGAGACCTGGGATTTTTTGGCAATTAATAAATGAGTGACAAATACGGGAGCAATTGGTTTACTCAATGAATGGCTTTTATTTTGTATGTAATGCTTAGTTATGACAGGCAATATATATATATATATATATACATGTATATATATATATATATATATATATATATATATATATATATATATTCCGCGATAGTAAGTAAATTCACCATTTTTATAAAATATGAGAAAAACCGACCTTAGTTAAAAATATATATTAAATAAAATTACTCCATACGATCTGTTTCAAAATGAATTATGCAGGTTTCAAAGTGTTTACCATATACTTGGGAATGTTGTTTTGGATGATGGGTATGTTATGTCGTACATGTTAGAGATTAGGTGGTTCTTGAAAAAAATGCAGTGGAAAAAATCTAAGTTGTAATAAAATTGATTAATGAAAGAAGTGTTCAGCTTTAATGGCGCATTGGAAAAATCAATTCAATCCGAGTTACTGTTGTGGCAGATATATAAGCAGTTTTCTACTGGGTATTGCCAACCTAGAAACAAATTAGCTCATATAGGACAATAATTATTAACCCAATTCGGCATGAACGAAACGTAGACACTCCTGTGCACAATGGTAACGTATTTACTTGCTAAATGTGAGTAGGAGCTGGTATTATGCCCTTTGCGTACTATATATTCGCATTGTAGAAGACGTTCTATGAAGCAAACTCCGTTATTGATACAATACACATTCGTATTGGAGACTTTACCGTCCAAATGTCTAACACATACGGCATATTACCGTCTTCTACTAATTTGTCGCCAGTAAACACAAAGCGTATATTTACAGAAAAGTATTACTCTTGTTCATTCTGACTTTGGTTTATCGTTCTGGTCTTATTTCATGGATTGAATTAGTACATTATGTAATATTTTGTTTTTAATGTCTACAGATAAAATACATATTTACCATGACACGTATATATATATATATATATATATATATATATATATATATATATATATATATTTTTTTTTTTTTTTTTTTTTTTTTTTTTTTTTGATTATTTATATTATATTTTTATAAATTGTTATTTTATATATTTCTATATATATATATATATATATATATATATATATATTCTGCTAAACGGTTAAAAGTTTCAAATAAGTATGAATAAAATGTCGTTACTACCTGATGTAATAGAATCAAATTTCGTTTGTCACATTTAATATAAGTATAATTTATCCAAGCGCATGCTTTAATTTTTATAATGACAGGTTGAGGGTGGCCATATATAGGTCCATGTCTTCAGTTCTTCCAAATTTGACCCTTCATTAGGAAGGTATTTCCAATATGATTAGTAAATATAGCTTAAAAGTTTGCTTAATATTCAGAAAAAAAGGCGCAGTGGATGAAGTCTCCGAATCAAATTCAAATGTTCTCCCTTTCGATTACCGTCCTTTTAGTGCCGGTATTAATAATCATAGTATTCCCTTTTGGCATGACAGCATATAGTATTGGTACCTGCCTAATTGATAAAATCAATGCTGAAGGTGATTAGTATTTTCAATTTTTTGCAATATCTCGTTAATGCCGATGAAATGGTTACAAGCAAATCCTTAACAAGCATTAACAATTTACCGACCGGCTTTGTCAACAAATATATTCAAGGGAATGAGCCTGAATTAATGACTAGCAAAAATTCCATAAGTTGATGCATGACCAAGTAATGCTAGCAAATTCTAGACTTAGTTTTGTGCTGCACGAATTGCATGGCAATGATCTAAATGCTCTTGTACTCAAAACACGACCAGATCATTACGTAATTATTCTGATGAGTACCATCTGAGGACAAAACAGGTATCTTAGATAAATTTCATTTGCAATTTGTGCTGTTTCACCGTTAACTACATCAAATAGAAACTAGTTTAAGGGCAATAATCAGTATTACGACAAGCAATGGAATTTTTTTCCATCGCCTATTAGCAAATCGCCCTAAACGATACTGAATCCAAAATGTAAATGCCATATTCAACCTTAAATTAACCATGTTTGATTTGTTTTACACCTAGTGAAATGAGTTGAATGTCATTTTTACGGAGTTGTTGTTACTGGCAGTCCCCTTGGAATGATTTAGAAATTAAAGAATAAAACATACAGTTATATGTCCTCTATTGCTACTGCAGAATTGTTGCTGCATATCTGTATACAAATTCTATTTCTACTATGCCGGTTACAACCAAGTGGTAAGCATCTAGGGCCGAAAGTAGGGCTTCACTAAATCACGTTTGTCAGCATGAGATAAGCACCAATCACTTGGTATTTAACCAGACGCAATACATTGGAGATCTGACGTCCGTAGTTTTGTCAAGTTGTGCACCTGTTTAAATACATTGGAATTGCTACTGAGCTCTGGTGCGCAAACATGATTTCAATAATTGGCGTCTCTACCTGTGCAATCAATTATTAATTAATTAACTGTGCTTTAATATGCTTCATTAAGGCAAAATTAATAATATATATGCAGAAAATATAAGCTAAATTTCAAATGAGGCCAGTCTTTTTTTTAATAACTATATTTCTTTTACTTTGACACATTACTTTCGTTACGACAATATTCTAAGAATATGCTAAAAAAATAAAAGTCACCTCTTCGAGATAATTCGCCTAATGGTTTTGTCCTACATTACAATGGGCGGGTTATTTCTTATTCAGAGTTTAACTCTTTAGTACATTGACAGTGACCTCATGTATTTCTCGCACAAATTATCGTATTGTTAATAAAATACAAAATAATAAATTAAATAGTTTTTAAAGGTAAAACGAAATAGGCTGTCAATATGAGCATATACTCTCTCTCTCCTCACTCACACACAATATATATATATATATATATATATATATATATATATATTTTTTTTTTATATAATCTGAAACATAATTTTTTGTGCTGCTCAGTGATTAATCATTTATTATTCGTGATAGGTAGAAAGAAAAACACATTAAATAAATGAAAGTAAATTTCCTCGCTATAATTTATGTCAAAAACTTATAAAATTATTTCGATTATTCTTATTGACACCAAGACGATAAATAATAAAGTGAGCCGTAAAAGGGTTTAAAAAAATAATGGAAAAATGTTCTGTTTTTTGAATAAATGTCACGCTTGGGCAAAGTTTTGGTTTTGCACCCACCAGTTAATTAATGTTTTTTTAATGTCAATTTCTTTCTAGATTTATGACGTATTGTCATTTCTTTACTGCCAACTTGTTGCCTATCATGCTGTAGCATACCGATTGTTTGACGAAATTGTAAAACGAATTTCTAGTTCAGACATTTTATTTGATTATTTTGGTTCTGATTCGGCCATTGTGCTTTGGTCCGGGCCCATGGTGATTTGTGGTTTGACGGAATAATTTTTTTCTTTCCTTTTATTTTATTTAACTGAGTTCTTTGTGGTTTCTTTTGTTGCCAATGTAACATTTAGCTGTATTTTGTATCTACCGTGTTTTTATTTGCAGCATGTACAACTACCCTTCATTTATTCGCGAACTGTCAACCACATTATTATGAAGGTTCAGAGAATTAAATACCATGAATTGGAAATGTTTGAAAACAATTCCATTCTGATTTTCTATGGAATAAAGAAGTAAGTAGTGCTCAAATGGCGTCAAGCTTTTATTATATCTTCGGTAATTGATTATTTAAGTGACGGCGCTACTTCTAAATGGATTATATTCAATGACACATGGGGATAGAATGAACCATGTCGTACTTTTATATAGAGATCATTCAGCATCACAAGGACAAGCTTTCCGAATATTTCGGTGAACATCACATACAAAACACTGAAGGTAAAGCATTAGAACGTAAAATATCCGCTGCCATTTTTCTCCGAATTTCTTATACTTTACAATTTTAGATGAATGTGCGGCAGCACAAAATTTAGATGAACCAAAAATTTGTTAATTACACAGATGGTAAAGCATTAGAACGTAAAATATCCGCTGCCGTTTTTCTCCGAATTTCTTATACTTTACAATTTTAAATAAATGTGCGGCAGCACAAAATTTAGTTGAAACAAAAATTTGTTAATTACTAGAATCAGTTAACAAATGGGCCAGAAGTTCATTCAGTGAAGGAAAGCACAATCAGCTAATGAAGTAATTAAAATAGGACACCAAGTTGTCAGTCTAGCTTTACACAAATTGATGTCGGAAAAAAATATTAAACCATAGAAGTCAAGCTTAATGACTAAAAACTACATCAGCACAATATAGCGTGTGATAGGTAGTGAATAATGTAAATAATAAATGTAATATGAGCTGCATAAATGCCAACAAAAATATCATATGGTCTAATGCAATGGCAATAAACAGATATGAGGCAAGGCAAGAAAAGACTACTGGCTCGCAAAAAAACAGAAAATGTACAATTATCACATAACATGCCAACTCGGACATGTTTAGCATACCCTCGATTGACAGACGTTGTTCGTAAATACGTAGTGGTATTTCTAGAGTACATGGAATAATCCTTATTTATAAAAGTGCAAGCGTCCGGCATCCATGATGAATGGAGTTCAACTGGATTCGCATTCTAAATTATTCAATGCATAGTGTGCATTCGACGAACGCTAATGGAGTTTAATTTATTGCCAAACTGAAAAACATTTTTGGGAGAAATATTTGCTCGTATTTCTTTACAACATTTGGTATGCTAAACCAAGAGGGGACTGAATCTGGCTCTAAATGAATGACCAGGTATCATATATATATATATATATATATATATATATATATATATATATATATATATATATATATATATATATATATATATATATATATATATAGAAAATGTCGTGCAAAACGGACACATTATAAAAGTCGCCCATGTAAAACATCCACCCACACGTGTGACAGATATAATATAGCCTGAAATACTTGCGTTAATTTGTAAATCTATGAAAACACAATGTTTATTCGATGTTGCCTTGAAGTTGACATGAATTAGTATATTTAATCAAGATTTTACCAAAAATATTTGCATTTAAAATTACTCCCATCTATTCAATATGCGATTTTCTTACTGCAGAATAATTATGTATAAAAAGTACACTGCTTTGCAACTTTATTCAGAATTGTTTTATTACTAGAAAAACACATTTCTTAGCAAAGTGGATATAGGTCAGTTTATTTCTCGAATGCTCAATTGAAAATTGTATTATTTTATTTTCATCCATTCTGGATTTTCGTTTGATTAACTGGATTAGAACTGGAATGTCAGTTTTCCTTCGTGCTCTGATGCTGAGCATGGAAAGTTGAAACGCGTCAGTTCTTGTGAATGACGGTAATTTTGATATGTTGTGCATCTGTTCGTCTACAAATGGGTTTATGTGTATTTCAAGCTCACAAACATGATTAAAAGAATGTTCTTCACGAAACGACCTATCAATTATTTCTTTATTGTATAAATTTAGTAAAAACCGCACAAGTTAATGTTCGTGTCGCCAGGAAAAGTCTACAGGCGAAATTTTCAGACAACTACAGTGCATTACAGTTAAATACTGTTTGTTGCGAAGAGCTAATATATATGCAAGTATGTATTAGGTTTTTCGAACCTAGTAACAAATTAGTTCAGTTGTGACCAGAAGGATAAACCAAAGGCAGCATGAACGGAAAGTATAATCTCATGCACATTCGTAAGTAAGCACGAAACGAATGTGCATGAGATTATACTTTCCGTTCATGCTGCCTTTGGTTTATCCTCCTGGTCACAACTGAACTAATTTGTTACTAGTTTCGCAAAACCTAATACATACTTGCAACTACAGTGCATGTGAGACTACTAAAAATGAGAGCCCCGTATCTGCTTTACTCTATTTTTTATGTGATTTTGGGTTTAATCCTCGTTAGAATGTTTACTGTCCTGCTCTGATGATGACCATAGAAGTTGGAGTCGCGGTTTCACGTGTGACTGACGATAGTTTTTCTACTAAGTGCGGCTGGCTAGATTTAATGGGAATGATGATGTTTACATCGTGCTGGCAATATAAATTTAAATGATGAGAACTCGTCTAATTTTGAGTTGTACTTTTATTTCTTGTTGGTGGTACATTGTGGTAACATTTCTGATTGTGTGTGCGTAAGTGTCCTGCATGCATATATGTTTGATTTTAAGGGTCATTCTAATTGAATTACAATGTGATGTTTGAGATCTCTTTTTTTGTATATAAATGGATTCAGTTTTGACCAGTTGTCCGTTTTATTGGCTCTGACTTGTACGAATTTTTCTTTCCCCTTATGGTTTTTTAGCATCGCGATTTTTCATGAGTTTTATTTTACCTGACTTTAACTGGACAGAGTGTGCAAAGATCAATTTTGATCTATCACATTTTTGTTATAAATTGGATATTCAGGAGTTACTAAAACAACTAACGAAATATGTGGACACCCCACCCCACAAGCCCGTGCAAGACAACCTACACGCACTCACCTAAGTGTCAGTCACTATATCGTGGTAGCGATGGTGGAACTCATAGCAATACACGCTGTGAATGATGGACCGTATCTTGTGGCAAGTGTGGACGCAGAGCACAAAACACTTTTTGTTAACATGCCTGAAGGAGCACGAGCTGTCGCACTTGATCGTCTAACCAGTGAGAAAAAGCCGACTCCTGAAGTGGGAAGGATGTACCAGTTATCACATTTAGGCCCGAGAATGTTACAATGGCCCTATTTAGAGATGATATGAATACAACAGGCGTTCATTTTAGAACTGCACGAATTAAGATAAAATTAAGCCCAGACAATGATGGTTGAAGCATTTTGGCCACATTATGAATATGAAAAAATGTGTTTTTTTACAAAATGGACGTGCTGCATGCGAGCAAATTGCTCTTCTATTTTGGAAGTGCTTCTTGTACGAATGATTCAATAACTTGTAAGACAAATTTGACAGATGATGTTAGAAACAATTCCCATATGTAGAATTATATGACAACATAATTTATACCGTTATGTGTTGTTTAAAAATTAAAAGCTAATGTACGCTTGAAAATATTTACTAAAAATTTCAAAGATAGAATAGTTTAATGTCCGTCATTGCATACATATTTTGCAGCAGACATTTCCAGTAAAGTACAATGTATGCGATCCTACTAAACGTGAGAGCCGCATATCTAATTTCACTTTTCATTTATATGCATTACGGTTTGATCCTTGCTAGTCAATTTGCCGTCCTACTCTGATGATATTGAAAGAAAACCAAAACTCGTCCGAACGTGTGTCCGTCAGTAGATTTGCTTTATTGTTCGACGACCGGTTAAATAACATAAGCTCGCGAACTTGATTAAAAGAATTGTTTCCGATACACGTGCAATCATTGATTTTTTTATTTGTATTATCTATATATATGTGACAAAAGCTTCAAATACCTTAATGATAGGCATTGCAAAGAAATTGTGCACCCGGAATTAACAGTCAAGTACAATATATTCGAGACAACTAGATATTAGAGAAGCATATATAATTTTTCTTTCCATATATACGTATTTCGGTTTTGTCTTCGCAAGATACTTTGTTATCGGACTTTGATGATGATTGTGAAAGGTTGAAACGTGTCAGTACGTGCCACGGACGGTAGTTTTGCTATGTTTTGCGACCGGTTAAATAAAATGGGATTGGTGTTTATATGAAGCTCGCAAACTTGATTTAAATATTTAATAGCATCAATCCCGCACACAATAATTACTTTATTGTATTACCAATACATTTATGGCATAAGCTGCATAAAATCAACGTCCGTTACTGCATAGAACTTGTGCAGCTGACATTTCCTGTTCTGCACTATATATGTCAAATTAATTAATGTGAGAGCTGCATATCTAATTTTGCTCAACTTATTTATAAATTGCGGCTTTCCTTTCGCCAGTCCATTTTCCGTCGTGCTCTAATGATGACCATTGAAGATCAAAATTCGTCAGTAACTGTGTGTTACAGTTGTTTTGCTATGTTACACGACGAATAATTACATTAGGATTGGTGTTCATATCTAGCTGGCAAAGCTGTTTTAAATTATAATTACCAACAACTTCACCATCAGTGATTGTTTAATATACTTGACATTTATGGTACTAATTATCATTTTTTAACTATTTGCAATTTACCACTAATCTGTTACAATTCTGTGGTTATATTGTTTACAGCAACATTTCGGAGGCCATAAATAAAATTTTAATTGAGTGCTATAAATACAAATAAATTAGCTGCTAATGTATTTGATAAGTATACATTATTTACACATAATTTGTATTTCAGTTTAATTTATTTAGAGTTGTACTGTAGTAACAGTAAAATCACTTTGACAAGTCGTATTATTGCGTATATTGATTTATTAATCATTTTTACCTTGTCACTGCCATTATTCAGCTTTGATACTATTAAAATTAGAAATTTCTTGTCATTGCTTTTGAATGATATTGTAATTTTCTGTTCCTCCTTTTGTAGCCTGATTATTCGAAACTACTCGCTTCGCCCAAGTAATATGTATCCTAGGGTGAACATTTTTATGTAAATGCAATATACATAACCGTCAGAAATTGCACATAACAGTTTGGACAATATTCATTATTCATGGTGCAGAAGAAGATATTTCCTTCGGCATAAATAAAAGGTAAAATTTATTGATAAATCTAAACCACCGTCACTGACTGAAAATAAAATTATTGAATAATGAAAATATTCTATTAAATTCGAGAGCACTTTTTCGTTCAATGCCTTCGATTATTTATTCTGTTGAAATATGCTTATTATCAATATTCTGTTGACGTATCATCATCTTTCTGCAAATTTTACAACATTTAAAAGTTTGAACTTATGTAGAAAATACTCTTACTGACACTAGTATATTTTCTTATTCAAGCTTATTGAGGGCGGTTGGGAAAATTGAGTTTAATTATTCTGTTGTTCGTGTCAAATCTCTTTCTAAACGACTAGTGTACAAATTTGTAAAATATTCATGTCTATTACCAATTACTTAGTTCAGTAAATAGAGTTTTGTTTGAAAAGGGGCCCAATCAGGAGTGTGAGGACACAGATGGCATCGCTTTTGGAGCCGATACATATGAAGGACAAGGTTAACTCATTAAAATGCAAGTCATATATTGTTCAGAAAAATATATCTCCTACAAACACAGGAAGACTAAAAGAGGCTTCGCATTGTTTTTTTAACTATTGCTAAATCATAATCTTACCTTGTTTTGTTGCAAACTGCAATATTACATGACATATGCTCATTAATATTTACGATGCCATTCTCTTCATATTCATCGTGCCCATTGTTGTATAGTATTTTACATTATTCAAATCCTGTTGTTTGTTAGTAAACATCTGCCATTGCGCTTGCGAATTTTTTAATTAAACTAGCTGAAGAGGTTATGCTTTATTAGATTCAGGCGCATTTGCTTTATAGTTTTCCAGCGCATCTACTTAGACATCCAGTGGTTTTCTGGGGCTTTGGGAAGAACGAATGCTTGCGAAAGTGGTTAGAAAATTGATGCAAAAACTTAATGTAGCCACACACTGATTGAAGCCAAAGGGCTGGTGCATGAATGTTATTAAGTTTATGAATGAGACAGCCTGTCAACTATATACCAATATTATTATAAACAAGATTGCGTTGTTGATATAAACACCTGACCCATTAATTACCTACATATGACAGTATAAACTAAGCATTGAATTGTGTAAATAAGGCAATTCATCCAGTAGACCGGTTTCGTCCTTATTATGAACTCATCATGTAATGGCCAGAAATTTCTGCAGGAAGGGCTCGAACCTGGGCACGAGCCCTGTCTGTAGCAATTTGTGGTTAGTACACGATGAGTTCCCAATAAGGACGAAACGGGTCTACTGGATGAATTGCCTTTTGTACACAATAAAATTCTAAGTTTATACTGTCATGCGCAAGTAATTAATGGGTCAGGTGCTTATATCAAGACCGCAAACATGATCATAATAATTGTTATCACCGCACGCGCAACCAATGTTCGTTCAATTATACATACCAATATGACATAATAGATGTTCCATTGTCGAATATTTTGAAGTACCTTAAAAGCGCGATTTCACATTTTTGATCAGAAATATGCAATATGACAAAAATTATGTCAAAAGTACGCAAGAAGGTAAGACCACTGGCTTCTAATGACACGCATCAATAAAAATTCACTCACCTTAATTTATTAAAAAATTATGTGACAAGTAGAATTTCCATCGCTATTTAACATCAAGCCCTCAGGATTTATTTAAATACGGGAACAGAAATGAATAACTCCTTTCATGCTACTTAATTTGACTGTCAAAGTTAAATGTGGCAATATAATTTCATCGTAATGTAAACAATGGTATCACACGCTCGTTGTAGACCATGCTAAATTAACAACATATCAACCGCAGGATCAAGCAATGAAAACAATACGCATTGTAATTTTAATTTGTTCAACCCATTTTACAATTACAACGACTCGTGTAAATTTCACGATCAATTGCACTTATAATAACGAATGATAGTGGCGTCATGAACAAAACGACAGGATTAGCCTTAGCGTCATCGGTGAGTATGTTTCAGGTGCACTTGCTTTGAAGCTGGTTTTGCTAACAAATGACATACTACATCATCTGCTGTAAATATTGCATTTCGAGTGAAGAGTAGATGTCTTTCAATCAGCATTTCATTTTCCAACAAATACGGCTAACGAATTGGCAGGACAGAGGTTGATTCAAAGGTGTTTCTTGCCACTTAAGGGGGTTCATACACTGTGGGCAAGGTAGACACAAATTGTAATACATACTTTAAAAAGTGGCATCGGAAAGATTCAGTAGTGTGTTCGATTCATCTTAAGAAGAGAGAAGTGTAACCATAGTACAGATATTTGCCATAATTCCACAATCAAGACCAGGTTGACGAAATGAGCAGGTTTAACAAATCGCCGAATAATTACGTGTGTTTAAGACTCCCGTCTATAATGATTAATATTTTTACTTTTACATAAAACGAATTTAACCCTATTCATAGTGCTGCAGGAAAAAATATTCATTACACAATATTATGTTTCACTTTAGGTTAACCAATTAATATTATCGCAAATATTTCTTCTCATTAGTAAACTGAAGCATAATGTCGACACAATTTGAAACATTCTGACACCAAAGACCACCAAAGAAATGCACAGCTTTATTCGTAAGCGCAGCCAATGGAGATCATTTGTCCCTAAGACTGCGCCCCCACAAGAACAGCTCATCAGACATCTCCAATGGCTGAAATTGCCAGATTCAAACGCTTGTTTAAATGCGTTATATACTAGCTGGCAATCACAAAACTGAACGCCATTCAACTGAAAACACTATTGTGATTGTCCATCGATGCATCTGACGTGACTTTATGTGCTAAGCTGAAACAAAAAGTTAAGAGTGATCGGTGCCCAATTGAATTCTAGTGAAGGAAAATTTAAACCGAAATAATAGCAATATTAGTCAATGGAAATCGAACTGATGGCGTTACAATATACATATCCGCACTATCTTAAACACTTATTACACCAGCCATTCAACAAGGCAGCGTTAGGCTAAACTATGTTCAACGGTTACGTATAAAGTGTTATTATTTCATCTTACTTTAGTGAAACAAGCTCATTCATCTGTCTATGTAAATAGAAATAAAGTTTAAAGTAACTAGGCTTCCTTATTAGTCCAGTTTTAATTAAAAACATTAATTAGTTTCAATTAGATTTAATCATTTTTTCAATATTTTGGTCATACGTCTTCGGTTTATCTCTTAATAACCAATAATGTATTAAATGACCTAGCTTATTAATGATAAATAATATTGCCATGAGCAAAATTTTTTTTGCAAATAGGATAATGCGACATGTCGCGTGAGCTGAACGCAATGCAGCAAATCATGCGTGATTCCACTGGCCAAGTTTTTTTTAATTTCCGAATTTATGAACTGTGAAAGTATGCAAGGCACGGCGATACGAATTTTGAGCTATATGCAAAAAGCTTTATTTATTTTAAATTTGATAGGTCAGTTAATGAATTTTCATAAATATATCGAAAATGAGATAGGAACGCACAAAAAAAAACAATCAAATAACTCATAATAAAAATACAAAAATTTCCTGAAAAAGTTTACTTAACGCAATTAAATTCTCTCATCGATTTCTTCTTTAACACATATATTGGATGAAATATAAGGTATGAGGTAGATCTGAAGAAGGGTCTCTTATGCAACCAAAATAAAAAGCTTAAACAGATTTCTATTGGCGATACCTTGTAGTTTCCATCTATATGAATGTGTTCAGAAATTTTCATTTATATTGCTTTACAAGGAACTTTCAAATGAAAAAAATATAACACTTACTAAAACTTAAGCTATGCTGATTAGCATGGCTAATATATACAATTCTAAATTTCTACTGTGATTGTTAGGAGAAGTTTAGTATTCTCGAAATGAAGGGCCATTGTTCAATTTTTATTAGAAATTTATTCATTTCATAATATAAAAGTATATAAAGAATGGGAGTTTTTTTAAACCATATTGCTTACGTTTAATTTAATTTTTTATTCATGACAAGAAGGATTCCATTGGTCATGCAAATCTGTAGGTGAATTAAATTATTATTTCTGGTGTACACGCAATGTACGGATCCTTATCAAATGATACAATAGAAACAAAATATTCTCAAACAAGGCAGTAAGTATGAATTAGAGTTTGAAGTTATAGGCGTACCAAAAAGTGAAGCTTTAAAATATAGAATATTTTAAGGCATCAAATACAAAATAAAAATAAGAGTAATTATTTAGGAATTATGTATTTAAAATAAAAAATATGTTAAGAAAAAATGGGACATATATAAGTCATATTTGGCAAATGTCTACGAATGAGTGTACGCTTATTTCAAATTGTTTGTCAATCAAATTTTTTTACTATTAAAAATTACTTTTTACGCACTATATAGCATTCGTATTCTATTTTAGAAGCACATTTAATGCTAGATTTACAGACATTTTAAGTCTAGCTGCAACTTAAAAATTATTTTCTGAATTTATCCCGATTGATGGCCTTAAATAACCCGTCATTATTTCGCAATAATTCACTTGCATTTGCTTTAAAAACTTTGTCATTATTTACATTTCCAGTTACTTACAAGCACATGACAAGTTCACTTCTTTCTCAATCACACGATTATATGTCGAGATTTATCCATTTGATTCTTTATAATCTGGCTCATAGTCTCATCCATATAGATAACATTTTTAATCCCTGAAATGGTTGATGCATATTCATTAAGTGTTAACTGAATCATTCTACTTCATTTGGTTTAGTCGTAGATTTATTTGTCAATGCTTTTGATTTTTATAAAATGAATCAATCTGAATGTTCAAACAACTACAAAGATGTAGTAAATCAAATTCCCAACAAATTTAAATTTACATTAATTCGCATTTTTTGCGGAGGTAAGTTGTGAATGAAACACTAATTAATTTTGAGGAACCAGGATTTGACACATTAGGCTTAATTTGATATTTAAAAAAAATATTTAAAATATGCGCGTTGTTTCAATTTAGCGTAAGGTAATTGTGCACTGAAAGTATAGACAACTAAAAGTAGGTCTTATCTCAGCGCATACCATTCTGCATTTCTTTTCGTAGCAGAAAACAAAAAAAATCTAAAAGTAAATACGTAGTAAAATTTTCTCGATCCAACTTGCCTATTGTATGGATTGTTGTAAATTATTATGGAGAAATGATCATCAATATTTCCAGTGTGCTTTTTATTTGAGTCTGCGCTGATGTTATCTGTAATACCTCTATGGCTGTTACATAAATTCGTAAATTTAAATTCGTAGTGACGCATATTTTAATGGCAAGAAATTGCGGCTGTGGATCCATTGGTAAAAATATGCCATGACAAATTTAAACTAGGTGAATTAATAAAAATGCATCCTTTCATTGAAAAATCCCTTTCACATTTTCGGTTGTTTTGGTAAATTATTTAACAATAATTGATTGCGCGGGTGGTGGTAACAATGCTTTAAATCAAGTTTGCGAGCTTGAAGTAAACACCAACCCCATTGTATTTAAAATTATTATTTATTAAATTATTGTTAAATTTTATTGTCTATATATGTATATGTGGCGAAAGCTGCAAACAGTTAATGTTCGTGACTGTATAGAAATTGTGCAGCCGACATATCCAGTCAAGTTCAATGTATGCAAGACTTCTAGAGGTGAGAGCCGCATATCTAAATTTGATTTCCATATATATTCAATGCGGTTTGATCCTCGATAGTCAGTTTGCCGTCGTACTCTGATGATGATCATGTAAGTTCGAAACACGTCGGTGCGTTGCGGCTGGCGGTAGTTTTGTTATGTTGTTCGAAGACTGGTTAAATACAATGGGGTTGGTGTTTACTTCAAGCTCGCAAATTTCATTTAAAGCATTAGTAAATTATTGTTTGAACAAAAAATAATTAATATTATTAGAATCATTTTACATTTTATTATTAAATATTGATATTTATAAATGTCGAAATTGAAAATTTTAAACACTGTGAGATAACGTAATATAAAATTTCTTCTTCTTTATTTTATCGATAACAAGGAAACTGGTTTCTCAATGATAAAACATGTTAGTTAAACAGGATTATAAAAAAAAATATTATTTCTCTCCACATAAATGCAATAATCAAATGATGTGTTTTACGGAAATAACTTCAAACCAGTAAAATAGGCCATATATCGAAGGAGTTCATTTTGATTAATTCTTCTGTTGTTTACTACTGCGCGATTTAAAATAATGCTCGTTTATGCTTATTGGAAGCAAAGCTACAAAAATGACGCAGATTCTCTTGACACTCTGAGGAATAATTATTCATTATTTGAAATATTTCCTTCCACATACGTTTGTCTGTGCCAGGTATGAACACAACTTATTCATTTTTAGTTTAAGTTACTTGCTGGAAATATTCGATTCAATTAATTATATTAGATTACGTTATTACAAAATGAACCCGTGGGCTAAAGGTATTTTTTGATATAATCGAAGCAAAACTTCCACGACATGGGTTTGTAAAATAGTTGTAATTCTTACAGTTGGTACTGATAATCTTCTTTAAACATAAGTTATAATACCGTATGTACATCCCTCCCGTTCTCACTGTTAGCGTAAGTGCAATCGATCATCTTTGCGCAATGACCGTTTTAGAATTTTTAATAAAGATTTATTTCATTTTGCGTAAATTTTCCCACAATTTAAATTTTTTATACGTCACTAATGATATTAAATGGAGAGCTGACGTGTGATTAGTACTTTTTACTCACAATGACATGCTGCCATGCTGACAGGTTTGCAATAGGTGATTAAGAAATATTTGTTCCGCTGTTGTTTCCATATCTACGGCGTATATGTACTCTTGATCAATTTACTACAGCGGCTCTGACTGCAGAATTAAGACGTATACCAGTGCAAAATGAGTTCTGCTATCTTTTCAGAGAAATTAAACGCTATTTTCATGCGTTCTAATCGATGGTAGTAACCCGATAAACATTGTGCATCGGAAAACAAGAGCAGCACGATGTTTTATAGATCAATTAATGAATATCAGTAGCACATATGAACAAGAAATTTTGTGTTTGCTTGAGATGGAACTACAGTGCCCAGTGTTAAACATCCTGGTACAAAGTATAAAGCAATTTTAATCTATGCCATTTAAACAAAAGTAAATAAATTTAAAAAGGAATTATTTTATTTAACTTACGCCTCAGAGGTGAATTGCTGGCAAAATTATTTGATAAGAAAGATAGCATTTGCGCATTAATGAAATCATATATGAGTATTATACCGTTTAACTCTCCGCGGCCAATTGAACAATTTTCTTAGTTTTGGAATGGATTATTAATTGAGTTAAATCGAGATAGTGTTTAGGTGCACTGCTTGCTTAATTTTTTCGGAACAGTTTGAATTACCCGAAAGTCATAAAAACATTATTAACCTTTGTATAACAAGATCAATTTCTTCAGTTAGTAACACGTATTTTCAACCTTTGTGAACTATGAGATTCAAAAGATATAATGACAGCTTTAGCTTAAATCCAAATGTAACCAAATAAATCGATGCGCAGATAAAAAAATAACACTCTTGCAACCGTAATCATTTGACAATTATTTAATAAATAAAAAAAGTAATTACGAATCACGTTAGTAAGAGATTTTAGCGTCCAGTCAAATCACGACTTAATAATGCATAGTTCATTTTTATATTGGTTGTTCGTCAGACAAGAACAACTAATAATTAGCGGTATGTTTCTATTTGTACAAATAAAATGGCACTAGTAAAAAGAGGGGAGCTGAAATACGTCTGGGTCAATAATCCTCTTCTGTAGGCTAAAAAATGACATTGCAAATAAAACAAGTTGATAAGTACTGCATCACTGCGAAAAATTTTTTGACATTCAATATTATATAAGACACAATGGGCTGTGGGGACAAGACGCCTACTTTGGCAAAACACATACCAGACTAAGCGTCCTACAACGTATATCTTAAACCAAAAATAACAGAGAATTGAAAATGACAGAAGCAGTCAACGGTAGATTAGGCATTATAGTTTGCAGGGAACAAATGTTTGTTCTAGCCGAACGCATAATTTAATATAATTCACAGTCCACACTTAGCGAGTTCCCATGTCAATTCTAAACCAGAAATAGCAACGAATTGTTTTTTTCTTTTTCGCAGATAAAAAAAAAAGATAAATAAAAAATATTTAACGATACCCAAAACAAAATATTGTCATTTTCGTATTTGATGACGCAAGCATCAAGAAAAAACGAATTGACTTGACTAAATTAACATATTTCGAACTGGCTAACATTTGAACCAATACATTTTATCAAAGTTTATGTTTTCTGAATAATTTTTTAATACACATGGTTGCTTTAAAAATCTATTAGACATGTTATGCAAACTTACAGAAATTCAAAATAACATTTTTTCCGTTGTGTAAACATATTACTAGGAAAATTAGTTCTCTCGAAAACAATCTAAAGTTGAGTGTCATAAAACACAGCTAAACATCAACATGCCAATGAAAGGAACATTTATATGATTAAACGAACATTGGTTGCGCGGGTGGTGATAACAATTAATATAATCAAGGTTGCGGTCTTGATATAAACACCTGACCCATTAATTACTTACATATGTCAGTATAATCTAAAAATTGTATAGTGTAGAAAAGGCAATTCATCCAGTAGACCGGTTTCGTCCTTATTGGGAACTCATCATGTACTGGCCATAATTTGCCGTGGACAGGACTCGAACCTGCCAAACATTTCTTAGACAATTGAACAAATTATTTTTTTTATTGAAAACTCGTGCAATATTATTTTAGGTTTCCTGTACCTAATAAAATATAGGTCAAAATAGCACCAGAATTCTATATATAATTCATTAAGAGAATAAGCTATTATTCTCATTTACATTTGAGTTTTATGCTAATGTGAATTATTAGGAGACCGTATTATGCCATATTGCCATTATATAATTTTTCGTGGAAGATGGGACAGTTTGTTATCACGAAATCTGATAATATATGTCATACGAGGCCATAGTATATGGCGTTTTTAGAGTAGCAGGTATTCAGAAAAGTTTGTTATTCTCAATTTTGTTGGGTGTTTGTCTATTTCCACAATCTTGGTGTCAGTACCATTTACAAGTATCCTAAATATTATCTATAATATTTTGAGTTTACCGTCACGTTATCGACAAGTTTTCATGACGTTAAGTATTTTACCGTTAGTATGCACATACGCATAAGCAATTGAGTCTTCCACCTGTTCCAATAAACTTGACCAAATATTGTGTGGGTATTGGGTAAAATTACGGTTCCTAATGATGATTTGCTGGTATACACACATCTCATGTATACGTGAGATCGTACCTTTTATTTATGCTAACTTTGTTATATACTTCCGATCCTATTTGAACTAATTACCTTGTGGGTACGCAATATTTAATTCAAAATTAAGTGAGTGAAATTGCAGTAAAACGTAAAAATCAAGTTTTATTCGCCTTTTACTATATTTCGGCATTATGATTTTTAGAGTTTTGAGGAAACACTACAGCGTTTTCTTAATGATGATTATTTTCCATATAACTACATACTTAGTTTTTTTCCGTCATTAGGAATTGTCTATTTAACATTGGTTGGAACAACTGCCCAAACGATAAAATATGACAATATACGCATTATACATATTTTAACACAAATTCATGGTGATTGTCTGTAAGGTTCTGTACTTTTTAGAGATTATAAATTTGTTCCAACAATCTAGTGTCTATGAGTTGATCTGTTAGATTCAAAAACACCAGTTTGCCGATTTTTCTAAATTTGAATAATTTTTAGAATACTATTTAGTCAGTAATTAATAACTTTTGACGTTGAAGCAATCCTTAACTAGTGGTGAAAAATGTGTTGGGACACGCTTGATTTTGGTAGGATAAATATTGTCATATAACTTAATATCCAACCAAATTTAATTTCGACATTTAAAATAAATTGCAAACGCACTTCTAACTTCTATGACATGCAGACATTAAAGAAATAAGAAAAGAAAGTTAGTTGAAGATTTTTATTGAAATTGGCGAATAATTAATGAAAACGTTTTCAACATATTCCGCTCCACAGTAAATAAATGCTTCATATTTATTTTATTATACCTAGTTTGAAAAATTTGCACAACTAATTTAAATAATAAAATATTATAATAAAATAGAAAATAATATTCACCAGCGCTTCAATTTGGAACAAAACCAGAATTATTCGGAAAACTTAACGCATGGTTAACTGTTTTGCATAAAAGTTGGTTTCACGTCATAGAGCTTGATAAACTGAAAACGATTAAAAGTTCTCATTTTATTATCTCAAGAATTGAAAAGAAAATTACAGAAAATTTTCCGCTTAAGCTAAATTATTTATTCAGCCGTCTTATTGGAAAAAGTAACTGAAGGAGGCTGTTTATAAATTGAACAAAATGCATTTCGCAATTATCTGTGTATGGTTGAACTTTAACGAGCTCAGTAGATCGACTAACTACAGATTGCAGGAATGTGCTAATTTATTCATCTGGGTTGAGCATAATCCTACATTCATTGATCTACGAGCTTAAAGCACATCAATATTGCTTTGTGCAAGTGGCAGTCGACGTAACATTATTTCAATAGGCACGTGCATCTTTAAAAATGCTACAATTGCATCAATTTGTTTTAGCACAAATAAAATAAACCACAGTTTTATTTAAACTCATTTTCCAAATGCTAACCTAGATGAGATAAAAAATCCAGTCGAAACCTTAAATTTGTGGAAAGGCTCCGGTTCTTTATTTAACAACACATACTGTTGACCCTGCCCTAAGACATAATTTAATGATGCTAATGGTTTAACACCAAATAAATTATGAGAAAATGCCTCAGTAATGTAGTCTTTTTATGTAACTGATGGCATGTGCACACAAATTTGCAATTGGTTAACAATATGAGAGCATTGGTGTCCTAATTTGAACGAAAAACATTTTCTATTGCACAGTTTCACTTCCGCTTCTACATACCATACGGTAATCTTGAAAAATAAAACGGTTCACTTAAAAAGGAATAAATAAAGTACAGCACATAAAAAATACACTAATATTATTTAAGAATTTTTCAACAGAAGAAAGTGATCGAACGAAAAAATACCGCTTTGCACGAAGCCGTTGAAACTGTAGATTAATGGCAGTGTACATATAACTTGTTAAAATGTGAAACTTTCCCCCCAACGTTTATTTATAGCAATACCTCTCTAACAGGGGCACATAAACAAACAACTAGACTTAATTGTGTTTGAAAAAATTGTGTGTGGTAGTGTTGCATTTTCAGCAAGACAACCTCATTTATTGTAAATCAACATTCCATAGCAAATTTAATTGGCACACACCAAAGCAGAATTTAATTTGACAAAAGTTAATTATGTAAAAAAAATCAAGTTTGTGACCATGAAGTAGTAGTGTCAAATACATGGTTCTTGGCTTTAAATTTCGGCTGTGCAGTTTTATGCATTCTTTAAAAAAAATTTTGCAGCTTTCGCCACATATATACAGATAATACACTTAAACAAATGATGATTGCGAGTGTGGTTGCATCAATTATTTAAATCAAGTTTGAGAACTCGAAGTAAACACCAAGCACATAGAAATTGTACAGCCGATATTTTCAGTCAAGTATATTGTATGAGAGCTACTAGAACTGAGAGCCGCATATCTAATTTTGCTCTCTTATGAGGATCATGGAAGGTCGAACGTGTGACTGGCAGTAGTTTTGCTATTTTGTACGAAGACTGGTTAAATAGAAAGAAATGAGTGCTAACTTCAAAACACGCAAACTTGATTTATAGTATTTTTACGACCACACGCGCAGGAATTGCTTGTTCAAAGTTAATTAAATATTGTACCGCATTTGTCTAAATATTATTATCTATGGTTCAATCACAACTGTAAATAACCTTTGAAGCTGATTGTATCTTAATTCTCGTTTAGCTGTGGACACTCCTATTCCGGTATAATAATGAATTTTGGCATATAGGTTCACATGAATGGGAAATATGACTGATGTTGTGCGGAATTCTACAGCTAACCATGATTTATCCTGTAAAAACTGCGTCACAATATAACAGCGCTGTTCAATCTTAATTACGGCTAAACGTGCTACCATTCTTCACTTTTAAGAGTCTACCGATGTAAGTAGACGTCGTCAATAACTGTACAAACAGTTTTCTCTGTGCAAAACATGAGACCTCTGACACCACATTTGGAATTATATGTCATTATATTTAGTATGAACTCTTATACTTGCGAATTCTGAATTAACGTGTATTCTTTTGCGTACTATTAGTAATGAACCTATTCTCTCAGTAGAACTATTTTTTTCTTTTAATTCAATAGTAAAAGGTTACGTTATTGCTTAGAACGGCATCTGACGCATATTAAATTTCAGTTTAAACAAGTATTAATCTAAAAAGGAAATATATTGAAAATCTATAAGAAGCGAAATTATGAACGCAGCATTGTTTCGGCAAAATTATGGTCACGTATAATTAATTTAAAAGGATATTTTATTTTGCAAGAAAAAAAGTTAGGTTATTTTTATTAGTTAAAATTGATTTGTGTGCTATTAGCTAGTTTTAAACAGATTTACGTCCTAAGTAATATCAATCTGTGTTTAAATATCTACATTCTTTAAAGTAAATAGTATTCATTAGCTTCAAAACCCTTTGGAAATATCCATTTTGAGATCATTGTTTGATAAAATATTTCTTTACCTTCTATGTTGTTAGAATGTTCCAATTTGTAATTGCTCTTATGTATCAATTTACTTTACTTGATCAACAATTTATCGCCAGTCATATCTGAATCAAAAAATTAGTTTACACATTTTTATCTTTAGATTTAATTGTGAAGTAAGGAGAAAATGCGACGCAGTTTGGTTGGATTAACTTGACTACAATTTCGGATAAATCAGTTGAATTCGATCATAAATGCATAATTCTATACGAGAATTTCCAATTTATTCATAAAATGATTTCACTTTTAGGGCGTTCCGTGAATAAAAAAAGATTTAAGTAGATGAATAGCAAATTGTCCATATGAAGCTATATAGATAGGAGTGATAACAAACGAGAAGCTCTGCTAAAATTTCTCTGATAAGTCATTTAGCATCTTTCTTTGTATCAAGTTAGCGAGTTTGAAATCAACACCTACCGTATTTTATTTAACCAGTTACATATCATTGCAAATGTACCAGCAGTCCAACGTACTGACGCGTTTGGAGCTTCCATGATCATCACAAGAACAATACGAAAAAGAGGCTAGCTTGGATCAAACCGAACGTCATATATGAGGAAACAATTTATATATGCGGCTCTGACATCTAGCAGTCTGCCATTCATTGTACTGATCTGGAAAAGTCGTCTTCACAATTACTTCAGCTTTCGACAGCTGCCTATAAGTTTTTTGATATTAAACAATCATTGATTTTGCGGGTGGTGAATATAATTCCGATTTACAAATTTTTTGTAACAATCCGCGCAATGAACGGTTCTTCAATTGTATAGCAATTTAAATTATTATTGCTTTTATATTTTGCTATCAAATGATTTGCATTGATCTACTTATGACTTTTTAGTGGAAGTGATTTTATTCCTACGCTGCACAACATTCTCCATCCAACAAGGCAATAACTTTGTTATAAGTAATGCTTAAATGTTGATATTAAATTTTCTTTTCGCCTTTTTATATTTGAGGGAAAATGGATAGCACACGTAGGTCGGGAGAACCTTAAATCCTTTACATTTTCAGGTACACCGATTTTTTATGGGTCGCAGTGGTTCCTTTAATCTGAAGCCGTCCATCAGCTGCTTGTCTGAAGATGACGTAGGAGCAAGGGTTGACAACATACTCATTGGAAAAAACCAATTGCCACCAGTGATTTTTCCAGTGAGTATGGTGTTGGAACTGAAAATGAAGTCTCCAATATTTGGAAAAACATCAGAAAATCTGGTTCATGCGTTATTTTCCGACAACCTGCTGATTTAGGGCTTCTGAATTATGAGACAAGCGAGAACCCATGAATCAAAGCGAAATAAAATCAGTGCAGTTGTAAATGTGATGCGTTCAATATTTTAGCGACCTACAAGTGTTATCAACTGTTTCGCACTAGAAAAAGGCGAAATGAAAAAAAGGTAAAAATGCGTTATTTAAAAAAATATTTCATTCAGGTATATCTGAATTTCAGCTATAAGAAAATCTTTTTACATCACCATGTGCAATTCTGCCCACTTTCGTTTATTACGCCATTAGTTATTCAAAACTATGTATTAATTGCACAGTTAGATGTACGTCAATTCATTGAATGTATACTTGCTATGCTGATGCAATTGTTTTCAGTTTATCCGGCTCACTATCATAGTTAGCCGTATTACATATTGGCAGCATATTGGTAAAATTATTAGCCACCAAACTAGGAAATATTAAATTTATGCTTTTCAAAATTGTACATACTAACGGAGTTAATTGTTATATTGATGAATTCTCATTATGGAGAGTCTTATTTTAATTGTTTGTTGCAAAAGATCAATTGAATTCGGACTTAGTTTGTTGAATTAGAGTTCAGTTAGCATCGATCGTCAGTGCGTAAATTAGACAATATTTTTTTCCAGGTTTTAGTCTAACGGGTGTAATTATATGTTTTTTAAATAGAAAAGTCGTTAACCAATAATGACTTATCTAAAAATAGATAAACTATGTTTTTTTCTAAACTGTCGAAACATAAATTATAGTGCCTTTTGGAAAAATAAGGTATGCGAGCGTATACTTGCCCGTCTAGAAATGTTCTCAGCGCATAAAACACAATTCATCTGACCGAGGCATAAGAATCAATAAAACAAACATTACTTCCAATTTTTACCAATATAATTCGCCACGTAAATTTTCAGAAAATTTAAATTCCATGACCACATATATATTTGCATAAAAAGTATGTTAATTATAAATTAATGACAAAATGCAAGGAATTAAATCTATAAAATGCATTAAATTTTTATGAACCTAATTTATATAAACGTGGAAAAATTTTGCCTCACAAATATTGTTTAATAAAAGAACATGCAAGTAATTGAACTGTTGCTTTTACCTACCAAAATATTTTAATATGATGAAAATGTTTCTTACAAACTATAACTTCAGTTTTCGAAATTTAAACCGCATTTTAACATTTTAAAACAGGGTTGAACAGGAATGACAATAAATTGAACATCTTTGCTATAAGAAAACAATAAAAATTGATTGCCAAATTTAACTGCCTAAACAATTGGAAACATCTGACTTGTCTAATTTAACAGTGCACGGCTAAATGGTATATTTTTCAAGAAATATTTATTTTTCTCTATATATATCCGATCAGTCAAACATCTTTGGTTTCTCCACGTATATCGATTAATATTCAAACATAGATTTAAATATGTTTGGTAGCATTTTTGTATGCTTGTTCAGAAATTATTACTGACTGCAATTACAGACAAGGTAATTTTGACAAATATCAATTTTTTCAAGTACCTTAGCGTATATAATGCCCGCTTTTTAATATAAAATGGATAAAAAATTGCCATTTTTGAGCCGATACTCGGTTATAATTGCATATGCGCATAATATTATTTAAAAATAACACGCAGGTGTTATAGACATAAATTAATAATGACTTTTGCATAGAATCATTACCTAAGCTGTTGTTCTTGTCTATTATAATTTAAAAGATTAGGATATGATACAAACATACAAATTTTAATTCAGCCATTTTAATGTTTTTTTTTTCATTTTAATTAAAAATAAATCGCACATAAAAATATAAATTTACAATAAACATTTCCATAAATCACTGTTTAGAAATGCCATTTGCGTGTTTTAGTGACGAATATCCATTGTTTTATTTAATATTTTATTTAGTCAATTTCAGAAAGGAAGAATTAAATACATACATTTTTCAACAAAACAGGAATGGGGAAACACATACCAAGTAACGCATACACACACATTCACAGATCTATACCCACAAACAGACGATACACCAGTTTACCCGATTCTTCTTTTTATTAAAAAGGGGCAGTTAACAAATTTTCTTTACATTTTCTGTTGCTTCATTAGATCAAGCTCGTCACAATTTTTGAAATCAGTAATAAATAAATAAAGCATGTACGATATTTCATTTTAACCGAATTATTTATACTAATTTTCGGTCAATCTAAAATTTGCTAACTCACGTTTGAATATATAGGCCCGCTTCATATTTGAGAGATTATCTATATGTTAAATATACATAAATATTTGAACAACCAACCAAGTTAATGATAGTGTTGGAAAGTTAATTTAGGCACTGCAGGCGGCAGACAAATATTTTTGTACTCACCATGTGAAATGACTTCAGAGAAATGGACCAGATTGGCTGGAAATTTGATCAAAATTAAACAAATATACCAAGGATTAGCTCAAGCAAATTTATTTGATAATATAATTTGTGTAAAATTCCAATTAAAGCACTCCATTTGTACTTATTGTGGGCTAGTCTCAATATAGACACTGTAGTTTCATTAGATATGATCATGTCGCTTATCTATGTGTGTATATGTGTGTGTAATTTTTAAGTATTTGGTTCGGCATATTTATATGCAAATAAATATCATTTAAACGAAACTTCAGTGATTTTTTGTTTATGTAATTTGCACACGTCGGACTACGTGTCTTATTATTAGTATGTTAACGAAAATAATAAATTGTAAACTGAATGGTAGGAGGAAATGCAAATTACTATATATGCAGCAGTAGAAAAAGTATTCAAGTTTAAGTAATGGAAATGATAGTAAAATAAAATTTAAAAGTTTGACAGCAAACGTACCGCACTTACTCAGCGAGACAATGAATTTTGTAAGAAAAAGCCATAATTACACTGAAAGTCAACGAAAAGATGCTCAATTTTATGCATACAATAAAATAAGAAACGCCGATTGACATTTTGAGAGAAATTACAGCAAATACTTAATTATTACTTTATTATTAATTTTGTCAGAGCGCAACGAGCGGAGGGGCGGGCTTGTGGTTTCCTATTATTCCTATATTTCTCTAATTTTAAAAGGAGATCGGGTTTCATTTTGTCCTTATTTTTAGATTCTCACGATTTCTTGTCTGATTTCATTTTTGGGATACACATGGAATTTAATTACACAATTTTCTACGAATTTAACTACATATCCAAATAACCTTCTTTTAGCTCAGCGGATATTTCCGTTTCTTATAGACATTTATACCAATTTTTTCTCTCTCTCTCATCGTAATCTACACAATATCTGCTTTTTTATCTAACTCCATTATAAACCAGACTTTATCGCTAGCCACCATCTCCCAGTACTTAATCCAGAAGCTAATCTCCAATCTTGCTGACCTCCAGCAATTAATGGCAGATGCCACATGACTACTTGGAGTTCTAACTGGCAACCTTTCGATCTGCATCTATTGCGTCAGGCTGACCAGTTTTTGAACGGTGAAGAGTGGGAGGTAGCCCTGCGAAACCACACTCGCCTCTCTCCAAGGACGATCTGGCCTCGGATCTCAGCCACCTCAAAGAGGTCTCTTCGGGCAAAGGTTGCGCTTTTGTGCTTTCTTCACACAAGAGATTGTCGGACGACGAGCTTAGTCTTCTCAAATAGCAATCATCCTTATTATCGTCTGGCAAAGTCAAATTAAAGGACAATAGAGAGAGCTCGGAACTCTCTGTCCCGGACGCAAATTATCCCCTTGATATTGAAATAATTCGGCCAAGCACCTTATTATCTATTGTAAAAAATCTCTAGACTTCTCCCCACACCTTACATACACTACTTCCAAACCCTCCAAATGGGCCAGTTTGATCTGCTTCAAAACTAACAACAACAATCTCTAACTCACGCTATTAAAGGTCTATGTCCTACCCCTCATTTCGTATGCTAGCAAATTCTATTGTGCTCTCTCTCTAGCCTCATCGTACGGAATCGAACAGATCTCCTTCAGATTTCTAAAGCGAGACTTCCCTCACAACCAAATTTATCGAGAACGCCTACTCCTGGCCGACCTTCTACCGCTTTGGTTTAAACGTCAGCTACGGGTCATTTATTTTATTCATAAGGTCAGAACTTGCCTATCACTGTCGAACTTCGCTCACCAAAGTCGTCACTACGCCACACGCTCTAGTAACTCATCAATCCAATCCAACCATTTTCCTAATATATTAAACAAAATCTATCGCTTTTCCAAAACCACTAGTGTTTTCAACGCTCTTCCCACGGAAATAAAGCTCCTATCCCAACAAGAATTTAAAAAGGCGGCCCATAAGTACTTTTTTAAACAAATTTCGATGCCAGACGACCGATTGGATGGGCACGTGGTTCCTTCTTAAACCATCCAACTTCCAACCCCAGGCTATTCTCTTGATACCAGTTTCGGATTGTGAAGTCCCTTCTGGCTGGCATCTAATTTCCTCTTTTCCTCTTTGATTTTACATTTCTCATTCTTGACTCCCGGATAACATTTTTATTCTCATTTTTTATTCTGTCGCATCTAACTAGGGAATAATTTACCACGTTTTGCTCGACTATTTTTTTCCTTTTTGTTTCAGTGAACGACCGGAAACTCAAAATGTCTACTGGACAACTCGCATGTATACATCGGACACTGATTCCTCCTCGCCTACCATCAATCATAACCTCGCTCAATGGAAGTCAGTGAACCCTGCACGAGACACAAGCTTCAATATAGTCGATTTCATCCTATTCAATACTGCCCTACAGAAATACAATATCCACGACAAAGAACTCCGTCGGTCGACTTCTGCTACCGGTCCGCCATCACTTCGAAGTCACACACAAATTCATCTGTCCGACACCAGCCTACTCCAAATTGATGCTTGGACCCTTCGTGGATTGTAGCCTAGTTGATCCTGTGTAGTCAAATGGAATCTCTATTGTTCACCAGATCTAACTGAAAGCCTTTCTCTTCCTCAAATCCTCCCTCCCCTGCGGTTAAATACTTAGCTCGTATGTATTAGGTGTTGCCAACCTAGTAACAAATTAGTTCAGCTGTGACCAGAAGGATAAACCAAAGGCAGCATGAACAGAAATTATAATCTCATGCACATTCGTTTCGTGCTTACTGGCGACTGATCAGTAGGAGCCGGTATTACGCCCTTTAACCACTATATATTTTGGGCAAGAAAGTGTGATAATTGTACCGTCCTATTATCCCGCATTCTTGACCAAAATATATAGTGGTTAAAGGGCATAATACCGGCTCCTACTGATGAGTCGCCAGCAAGCACGAAACGAACGTGCATAAGATTATACTTTCTGTTCATGCTGCCTTTGGTTTAACCTTCTGGTCACAACTGAACTAATTTTTACTAGGTTCGCAACACTTAATACATACTTGCATATATATTAGTTCTCCGCAATAAACAGTATTTAAATACTTTATTAGTTAAAATTTCATTCATCTCCACAAATCCGACCTTTGATTTGTTATTTCAATGATTGGTCCTGTTGGCCTCTGTTACCAAATAAATGTATTATTATTATTATTATTATTATTATTATTATTATTATTATTATTATTATTAATATTATTATTATTATTATTATTATTATTATTATTATTATTAATAATATTATTATTATTACTATTATTATTATTATTATTATTATTATTATTATTATTATTATTATTATTATTATTATTATTATTATTATTATTATTATTATTATTATTATTATTATTATTATTATTGCTATTATTATTAATAATATTATTAGTATTTTTTTGCTATTATTAATATTATTGCTATTATTATTATTACTATTATTGCTATTATTATTATTATTATTATTATTATTATTATTATTATTATTATTATTATTATTACTTGATCAAAAGTTAATCAGATTAAAACCAACCAAAAATCCACTCTTATACATATATTTTTTGCATTTTATTTGAACTAGATTGACAGATCAACTAGAATTTAAATAATTACGAATGCTTTTAAGGCGCCAAAACTTCCTGCTAAAAACGATAAGATTTAACCTTTATTAAACACAGTCGCATTTAGTTAAATAGGACAAGAGAACAAGTGTGAGCCAAATTATGAATTAAAAAATTCATAAAAGATTTAATGACGCAGAATGTTACATTTTTAAAAGCAGATAATGATGGAATAATGGTTCTGATGTCTACGTCGGATTTTAATATTCAGAAGTTTAAAAAGTTACATAACCAATTTGCATACAGTAAACTAAAAAAGACTGAAATTATAGTTAACGAGAGAAGGCAACATAGATCGATAATAGTATTGCTATCAAAGTATTAGATTCGTAACATTGTAACACGCGCATATAGAGTGATATGTTTGCATTTATAATGTATGGATTAGTGAAGGTGGATAAACCTGACAACTCATTATGAAATATAATAAAGGTCCAGAACTGCGAACATCTAAAATTTATAAATTTATTTATCACAAAATAAGAAAAAATCCTACATCTTCGATCTAATATTGATGAATTCATATCATTTGGTTGAACTTGTTGATAATTTTTTCTAGATGAAGGTGTTCGTTTGGAAAACTTATATTCAGTATTCATGTACACATATATACTGTTACGTTCGACAGTAGATATTTTTTACGTTACCTTGTCGACCATTCGTTAATATCAGAAGAATTTATAGTGACGTTTTGGCACTTTATAAAATGATGCATATATGCATTTCTTATATTTATTCTGCAATTACAAAATGATTTCATTAGCAAATAAGAAGTGCTCTTATAGTATAGCTGCTTTTGGTTCCAATATCCAATAGCTTTAGGCACTATTTCGAAAATTTTATTTAGATAATTTGCATTTAAAACCGAAATTGTATTTGCGATGTATGGATGAAACATTAAGGTTCTGGAATCATGTGACAATCTTCATAAATTAAACTAATGAAATAAGCTAACTCCAAAATATGATTTAAACAGAAACAAGTTTAATTACCGTTTTTGAATGTCAAATTTATTATAAATATTCAGAAATGAGAAAGAGGTATATCTAAAATAGATGTGTTTACTTGGATTTAACTTAATTTCAAATTAAGTCATTACGTTTGGATGAAAATCGGTAACTTTAAATTAATAACAAAGGGAAGCTTTAGATTATCAGAAAGAAAGCAGTAAAAGTAGGAATTAGTCAGGTAGCAAGAAATAGTCAGTATAAATATTTTAAACAGTAAGTTAAAATATAACAACAATAATGGGTGTCTCAAATTAATTTAATCTTAGTTAAAGTGCGTAAAAGGAGGATCGTAAGTATTACAGTAAACGACAGTTCTTGAAGGTGGGCAATTAATTGCTCCACTAAGATGAAAATTGAACTCATATATACATTATGAATGTATGCAATGCTATGCAAAGTCAATAACATTATCAATGTTAGTCAACCAGATCGCCAAAAGATTGCAAGAAAAAGAGAACTCAGGCAGCAATTGAACATTGACTTGTTCTATATTTAATCTTGCAAGTTATTCACTGAAAACTGGACACAGGTTTAATAAATCATGATTGGACGCGCATAGCATTATGCTGTCGTGAAATAACGAAATTTTATTAAAATTATATGCAGTAAGGATTTTGTGAATAAAACGTAGGTGGAAATATAGCTAGATGCTCTTTGGAAAATAGCATCAAATAATAGTAGAAATTGAGAATTGCACGTAATCGAATCTGAAAATAACTCCAATAAAATACTAAAATTAATGATTTAAGAATAGCTTATTATGGAATCTTTATATTTGCTACTGATTGAACAAATTTGCGTTATTTTTGTATCAATTTTTTGCAAACAATTTGTTTAGATATGATCTTAATTACCCAATTTCATTACAATGTTCCTTACCTAAATACGTTAATTTTGAAATCTTATAATATAATTTTAATTAATAACTTAATAATTTTTTTTATTAATCGAACATTTGATGATCCATACTCAAATTTCTTTTCACTGCTGCATTCGTATTGCCTAGCCACATGCACTAAATACTAAGAAAGATGAACACATAATTCACGTGTAGAAAAACAAAAATTTTAATGCACTGACGTCAATTTTAATTTATCATCCAATCACGAAATTTCACTTATATGGATGCACATGCACATGAATTAACTAATTACACACAAACACACACACACACACACACACACATATATATATATATATATATATATATATATATATAATATGTTCTTTAATTGTTACCTTTAATTTAAATTTGTATATACTTTTGCCCCGCGATATATATATATATATATATATATATTTAGCTCCAATGTACATAAGTGCACGAACAATTTTTTTCTGTTTGCAAAGTTTCAAACAACGTATATTTATTTTTATTGTCTCGAAATAAAGAAGCTTAGGCAGACTACGAGCCCAATCACAAAATGTTCATTTAGTTTTGCGTGCAGCACCAAAAGGTTGGTATGTTGTCAAACAAGCCTGAATAAAATCTTCTACTGAATATGTCTGTCCACAAACACAATTCTAATTTGACATAACTTTAATTGAAGGTAGTCAAGAAATTTTGTTTTGCACAGTGTGCAATTGAGTTTTAACTGTGGATACAATTACAATATATAAATTCCAACGGGCAACTCAATTTAAAATGCACACGCTAATATCATCCATAATTGAAACCAGTCAAAACTATTAAAAGACCATTATTTAAATAGCATATGTGACCACTGACAATGAGATGAATATCTGATCAATAAATATCCGATCTTTCTAAATGTGATTCACACAATTTTATATTTGGGAAGTTTTCCTGGACAGACAGACACATAAACTCAATAGCTTCATTTAATGGTATATTAATAAATAAGGATTCAATTCAAACGAACACACCCTAAGAATAATAAAGTTAATTTTATCTTTTTTTTAAATAATTCATACGAATATTTCTAACTATATTTGATTGAGTGGTTTCTTACCAGCTTCATCGTATTAACCAATTGATTAGCTAATTCATGCGTTAGTGTAGAAGCCATTAAAAACCGGATTTAATGACACACCCTATCAATGCGTTACTGGTAAATCAGAAAGTGTGGGTATCAGTGTTCCCTTTCGGAATTAGAAGAATATCTCCTTGTAAACGATATTCTCGGCTTTTCTTGTTGCATCACCCCTAGAGTAAATTTAAACTTGCGTATTAGAATGCAATTTATTTTTTGAAACATATTCACTACGAATCTTCACGAAAAAGCAAGACACATTGTCTGGTGAGGGGTTAACAAGATCACGATCTTTGGGTAAATACGTAAAGCGGTTATGTGATTATTATTCAACTGAGATTTCTTTTTATGTAACGTATTTTGTTATCGTTGCAAATTTTGTTTTAATTTAAACCATCGTTAAGTGTTATCATTATCACATTTGGAATTAGAAAAATGATAGAATATTGTTTGAAATTGTGCTTTTGTGACTATACTATTTCCTTTATCAGGAATAAAAAAATTTTTCCCTAAGTAAAAGCCTCAATTTATAGAGAAATCAGTTTATTTAACAATAATTGATTGCGCGGGTAGTGGTAACAATTATTTAAATCAAGTTTGCGAGCTTGAAGTAAAATAACTTGTTGGGATTGGTCAAATTAATGTTAATTGCATACTTCAGCCTCTCAATTTTTTTATATCTAGTTCTAAGACACTGACAATGACAAATGCTAGAAAACTCTAATTTTGCAAAATTAATCAGTTCATTTAGAACATATTATATATTACATAACTATGATCCGATCTGATTTAATTTCACATTGGATATTTCAGCTAAATAAAGTGACAAACGATGACGATTTTATATTTCATGGTGTAAGTCTTGAACTACTACCCATTTAAATTTAGGAAAGGCTTGGTAAGACATTAGCTAGTTGTTCACCTGGCAGTTTGCAGGCTGTATCGGATTCTGTGCTGAATACTCTATTCATTTATGGTTACCAACAACATTTTATAGATAATTGGAAAGCTAATTTTATGATTAAACTCGTTTGGAACAGTTCAGAAGAACCGCATAAATGTGCTCCCATAATGTGAAGGTAATGAGGCAATAATTCTCAACAAGTTTTAATTATTTCCGCTAAGAAACACCCTTTATTTTGTGTGAGAGACATAATTCCCTTGGAATCTGCATCTACAGTCGTCGTAAATTGGAAGTGTTCTTGTGGAAAATCATTTTGAGGTTAGTGAAAAAGAATCGATTTTCAATTTTGATTATATATATTTTTAAGTCTTAATTAAAAATAAACATTTCGCTTATTTGAAAAAAAATGATGCGGCAAAGACGGCTATTAATTGTAATTTTTTAAAATTGAACATGCTTGCGTTGTTATTTTGATTTAAAATCTGCATTGAAAAATATAGCAAACCAAATTTATCTACTTATCTGTGTTTGCACATGCAATGCTTCCTTAATCAGTTAGACTAATTGCCGTAGATATTGACATAACTGGGCAGCGTTGCGTCCAATGCTGTAACACTAATTCTCGAAGTCTTCAAGGCCGTAAATTTCATGCAATTTTTTTGCTCTGATTTATTATTATTGTTATGTCCTTCTCGGGTGCATTATCGTCTAAATCGCAGTTATTTAAAGCATACAAAATCGCTATTGCAATTTCCCGATTAAAGATATACGTATTTATATAAGGTTAAGATGAAGTTCAGTTGGGCGAATTTTAAAACCAAAATAGTTTCATTTTTATAATCTGTTAGGAGATATTTTTCTTCAATCCTTCTAGAATTTACTGTTATTTCTGTTCGTGATTATAAATATTTCATAATATTTTATTGCCAAAAGCCTATCATTTTTTGATAATTACTGAAAAAATCAAACGAATATTTAATACTGTGTTTTATAACCAACTATCGAAACGAAATTCTGGAAAACAATTACAAAAAAAGCATAAAAAGGTGGTCAAAACAAAAATTATATAAAAAAATGCATTATTCTTCCTCGCCATGAAATTAGTTTTGATTATCGAAAATCAAATTTTTAATTCGTTTCTTTAAACAAATTGAAATAGGATTTCATAAGATTATCAGATGAATTGTTTGATAAACAAACATGCTTAAAGTTGAGAAGAAATCACGCTAAATAACGTTTTCCAGACCTATGTATAGACGTTTTATTTTATACGGTATTTAAATATTTTTTGTGTCTGTTGAGTTTCGCACCAAATAAAGTTTAATATTGACGTTTTTTTAAATCCAATTGAAGCAATTTATATAAATATAAAACTAATGTGGCCAAAATGTAAACATATTTAATTAATTTTTAATTTTTTTTATAAGAGAAAATTAAAATAAAATTAATTGAAAAGTATTTATTTGATACTTAGAATAAAATTCCTAATGGTTTACTGAAAATTCTTAAATTTTGTTATTTGTCTTACGCTTATTTAATTTGAGAAATAGCGTATATTTTGAATAAACGTAGACAGAATGCACTCTTAAAGTATATATGTAGTATATATATATATATATATATATATATATATATATATATATATATATATATATATATATATATATATATCATCGTTGACGCAAAGTCACTTAAAGTTATTTTATGAATTGCTTCAATTCATAATGGCTTTCTGCTCATAAATCACAATTAATTAGAGGCACATATCGACTCTTAATTTGTTTTTCATCATTGAAGAGAATGATGGTTGTACGAATACCATCTAGATAAATTAAAGTGCACTGGCAGACTTTAGAAACTAAAAGCTTAATGTGAGATTTTAGTTATACAGAAATAGATAAAATATGAAAAATTCATTATTTTCATTAAGAATGCAACCATTGTTAAATTAACTTCGAAATTATCCTTAGATTATTTTAGTCATATTAACATTGGTATTTAAACTGTTAAATATTTAATTCTATCGATTTGTTAATGTGAGTAAATAACGACAAAAAAATTTAAATTGGTACGAAGCGAGGAATTCCGCACGATGTGTGGATACAATGCTCTGGATTGCAAGTTGAACGACTGTCAAAGAATAACACACGAGATCAAATACTGGTTGTTTTAATTCCAAATTCTACTGGCAAGTCGTTCATGCCCATGAATAATGTTAACAAGAAAAAGAATGGTAAAAATACTTTATTAAATAAAGTTTGCGAAATTAAAGTAAACACCAATCCTAGTGAATTTAACCGGTCCAAAAATATAGCAAAACATCCGTCAGTCACATGAACATGATCATAATCAGAGTCCGACGGAAATCTGACAAATGAAAATCAAATCGCAATGAATATATATATATATAGAACGCAAAATTAGGTATGCGGCTCTCACTTCAAGCAGTCTCGAACACATCCTATTTCTATGGAATTTTCTGCTGTACAATTTATATGCCGCCACAAACATTAGCTTTTCAAGGCTTTCACCTAAAATATGTCGGCAATACATTCAGACTGTCATTGCTTACACGGGTTTGATCCTCACCATTGAGTTTTCTCTCTTACACTGATGATGATCGTGTATGGTCTACACGCATCATTACGTGTGGTTCATGATTGTTTTTCTATATAGATCGACGAATGGGTAAAGCTATTAGTGTTTATATTAAATAATTTTTTTACCTTCAATAATTTGTAATTTTATTATCTATATATAGGTTGCGAAGGCTATATACAGTCGACATTTCCGGTCATGTACAATGTATGCGAGTCCACAATAAGTGAGAGCAGCATATATCAATTTGCTTCCAATATATATATATATATATATATTCATTTCAGTTTGATAATGGAAGGTCGAAACGCATTAGTTTGTATAAATGACAATGTGATTGGTGTTAACTTCAAGCTTGTAAACTTGATTAAAATTATATGTTAACACCATCAGCGCATTCGGTAAATCTATAGTTGATTAAAATACTTGTTTAAATGCTCGTGGACTTTCTCAGGTCATCGCCGAAATAATCAGAATATTTGTGGATTAAATTTTTAAAAATGAGAGAATTTTTCATGTTTCTTTCTATTGGTCAAAAATATTCTCGTCAAATTGTGTCGAAAGATCGGTAGTCCATTGTTGACTTTAATTTGGAGGTTTGCGTAGATCTCAATGGCTTTAAGCGAATCTATGTAATATGGTTGTGTACTTATTGCAAGGTAGCCTCCAGATTGTATTATGTGACGAAGCGATTAGGCCAATGCTGACAAGGTAATGGTGAGTTGTCGTGTTTTCGTTAAAACCAGTGGGTCCACATTCAACTTCCAATTATTTGTTCGATCATTCTCAATATTCTCGAAAGTATTCAATAACTGCTTTATGATAAATTAATTTGGTAATGATATCGCATATGAAGGTATTTATGCTGATATTAGTCAATACGATTTGCGGACTGAATTTATTAATAAATAAATAAATGAGGTATATTTAAATTTCAGACAAAAGCATTTATTTATTTCTGAAATAATTATAATTTAAAAAATCTTCGCATCAATATAATTTATTAGTTTTGTTTTTTTCGGCAGCACAAATTGCATCTTCTAATGCATTTAACATTGCAATATTTCTGTACTTGTCATTAAATTTTGGCGCACGACCTCAAGTATTTTTGACACAAATTTAAAAACCAGAATTCTTGGGTGAATATTGCTGTTTCAAAAAAAAGGTTAAATTTTATTTCGAAAATTAACTTTTAATTGCTTACCTGCCCAATAATGTCAACTGAAAAAATTCAGAAATTGCTGCAAATGTTATATGTGTAAAATGCTGAGCGAAAAATAAATAAATATTTAACTTATTATTCTATTCGAATAAATATATTTTCCATCAAAAACTCGATATTTATAGCTCCAGTTAAAGAATTCACAAATATATTTCTTGACAGATAACATGTTTTATTTCGTATGCGCGATTTTAAATGATGTTTAAATAATATATATACTTCACACAAACGATTTTCATATTAGGATCTATGTCGGTAAAATAGTGCTCTAAATGAAAGTGAAAAGAATACGCATACAAATGTATTTAACAGTATTGAACATTTACTTAACAAATTAAATTTTGTATTGAAAAATTTTTTTTGAAGCATAAAATATCCAATAGTTTAAAAAAAAATTACTTCGAAAGAACGCTTTTATTTAGCTCATTTTGAATTTTTCCCAGTATTAAATGTCTGAATATAAAATTAAATTAACATTAGTAAAAAATATTGATATATATATATATATATATATATATATATATATACATATATATATATTCTTTGAAATGCGAGCTTTAATAAAATTCATTGTACCCTTCCTGTGTGCAAAAACAAAAAGAAATTTTATCAGATATAAGAAAATTTTCTTTCTCATGGTCTTCTCAAATATCTACTCATGAACATATCTTTATATATAAATTGGAAAGCAAAACAAGATAGAAATATGTGAAACATAGAGAGAGTGTGAAAAGTAGAAACCAATCAAATTGCGTGCGTCACATCCAGTTCAAGCTCAATGCTTGTACGTGCTTCTTCTGCTTACATAAATCCGGCTGCAATTTGTTTATCCATAAGGCTTCGTATGTGGTTAGCTCCCTTTTGTTTTTACCTTTAGTAATTACTTTGAATGCTACGTCTGGAGAACATACGTGCGATGTTTCGATGATGTGTTGTGCAATAGCAGACGTGTATTCACCATTTGATTTAAAACAGGCGTTTATGTTGCAATGTTCTCTCATTTGAGTAATTAACCGTCTGGTCGATCGGCCTACGTAAGTTGATCGACAACTTGCGCATGTATATCGGTAAACAATATTTGATATCGACATTAACGGCTGTTTCTCTTTGATTGCTGGTAAAGGCAAGTGTGTTACCCTAAATAACACTCGCAGTTTGGCTGCATTAAATGTGCGTGTCAATGCTGCTTCAACTTTCTTTTGTGCCATTCGGGAAACTGCATCCCCCTTAAATGGGATGTTCAGGTAGACTGTTTTCTTTTCTGGCCCATAATACGTCTGTTTCTGGTTAACTCCCCTTTTAATAATTGATTCAATTAATTGTCTGAGATAGCCATTAGACATTAAATCGTTAATTGCTTTGTTATATTCATTTTCCTTAGAATCTTGACTAACCAACCTGTCAATTCTTGAAAAGCAACCACGAACTGTTGATAATTTATATTGAAATGGCACAAAACTGCTGTATTGCAAATACTGTGCAGACCATGTTGGTTTATGGTAAATTGTTCTGTTTAATTTACCATTTGTTTCTTTCTTTAATAGTACATCTAGGAAAGGCAGACAGTCATCTTTCTCGTGCTCTGACGTGAAGCCGATATTCTTATATGCTTTGTTGAAACTTTGAAGCAATGTTCGTGATTGCGACCTGTTCTTAAGTACAATAAATATATCATCCACATACCGTATATATTGAGCACATTTACTTTTGTCATTCTTTAATGATGTATTTTCTAGGTGCCCCAGAAAAATCTCAGCCAACACTGGAGATTACGAAAGTCAAAACTACGACTCAACTGAAAAAATCTTACAAGGTTGGCGTATTTCAAAATTGAGCTGTTGAAGGAAGATGAAGCACTGCTACAGGCAAGAATCGGGTGTGTATCTTGTGTATTAGATGAACTAAGCCTTTTTGCAAGAATGAAATTTTTGATGTTTTTGCCGACAGTTATGAGGAAAGATAAAGCAAGAATTTTGAACAAATTGGAAAAAGATGTAAAACCTGGAGTTTTGTGTGATTTAATATCGACCGATATTGATAAGCGCGTGCTTAACTTATCAAAAATGCTAATCGATCAGCTAACAATGGAGGCACTATCGATGGGCCGAAATTATGGAATACATCCTTCTAATAAATGCGATGTTGATTTTGAGGCAGCATTTGAATTGATATTTGAACAAACAGCAGACTTAGAGTCTACAACTATTGATTACAAAAAATTGGTTTAAGGCTACACTAGTTGATCAGGCTTCACACCTGAAATCGTCTAAATGCACAGAGCAGCATGCGTTGACAAAGCAGCATCTAAATGCACTTAGAAATATCAGCAAAAATGCAGACATCAAAATACTACGCGCTGATAAAGGAAAGAGCGCAGTTATAATGGACAAATCTGACTACGTACAAATGATGGAAAATGTGTTAAAGGAAAATACAAAATTCACACGTCTAGACGATAAATCAGATGAAATAGACAAGGTGGAGCGCAAAGTAATAAATGAAATTAAGATTTTGACAGATGCCGGTTTTATTTATGAGGCCTCTGCACAGAAGCTCAAGCCAGTTGGATCATCTACACCAATAATGTACGGATTACCAAAAACACACAAAAGAGGTTGTCCTATGAGGCCAATTTTATCAATTGTAAATTCTCCGTTTCATGCACTAGCTAAATGCCTAGTTCGTTTACTTGAACCATTACGTAAACTACTTGGTAATCATTTGGTTGCCGATTCGTTTGAGTTTGTAAACAAAATTTAAGATATAAATATTAAAAACAAGATTATGGTATCTTTTGATGTTACGTCTTTGTTTACAAATGTTCCAATTGATGAAACCATTGACATATATATTGATATATTACCATCGCCGGTGCCAGGTCAAACTCTACGCAAGCTTATCTTATTATGCACGAAAGACGTACGATTTCATTTTAATGGAAACATCTACAAACAGACTGATGGTGTCGCAATGGGAAGCCTCTTATCTCCAGTGTTGGCTGACATTTTTCTAGGGCACCTAGAAAATACATCATTAAAGAGTGACATAAGTAAATGTGCTCAATATATACGGTACGTGGATGATATATTTCTTGTACTTAAGAACAGGTCGCAATCACGAACATTGCTTCAAAGTTTCAATAAAGCACATAAGAATATCGGTTTCACGTCAGAGCACGAGAAAGATGACTGTCTGCCTTTCCTAGATGTACTTTTAAAGAAAGAATCTAATGGTAAATTAAAGAGAACAGTTTTCCATAAACCAACTTTGTTCGCACAGTATTTGCATTGAAGTAATTTTTTGCTGTTTCAACATAAATTATCAACAGTTCGTGGTTGCTTTTCAAGAATTGACAGGTTGGTTAGTCAATATTCTAAAGAAAATGAATATAATAAAGCAATTAACGATTTAATGTCTAATGGCTATCCCAGACAATTAATTGAATCAATTATTAAAAGGGAAGTTAACCAGAAACAGACCTACTATGGGCCAGAAAAGAAAACCGTCTACCCAAACATCCCATTTAAGGGGGATGCATTTTTCCGAATGGCACAAAAGAAAGTTGAAGCAGCATTGACACGCACATTTAATGCAGCCAAACTACGAGTGTTATTTAGGGTAACACACTTGCCTTTACCAGCAATCAAAGAGAAACAGCCGTTAATGTCGATATCAAATATTATTTACCAATATACATGCGCAAGTTGTCGATCAACTTACGTAGGCCGATCGACCAGACGGTTAATTACTCGAATGAGAGAACATTGCAACTTGAACGCCTGTTTTAAATCAAATGGTGAATACACCTCTGCTATTGCGCAACACATCATCGAAACATCGCACGTATGTTCTCCAGACGTAGCATTCAAAGTAATTACTAAATGCAAAAACAAAAGGGAGCTAGCCACATACGAAGCCTTATGGATAAACAAATTGCAGCTGGATTTATGTAAGCAGAAGAAGCACGTACAAGCATTGAGCTTGAACTGGATGTGACGCACGCAATTTGATTGGTTTCAGTTTTTCACACTCTTTCTATGTTCACATATTTCTGTCTTGCTTTGCTTTCCAATTTATATATAAAGATATGTTCATGAGTAGATATTTGAGAAGACCATGAGAAAGAAAATTTTCTTATATCTGATAAAATTTCTTATTGTTTTTGCACATAAGAAGGGTACAATGAATTATATTAAAGCTCGTATTTCAAAAGTAACTTGTAATTATGTAGCGTGTCATGCACAGTAGCATAAATGTGTAAATGTATCCTGGAAGGAGAAATTTGTTGTTAACTTCTGCTTTAAAACGACCGATTGTTTGTGTCCATGCGTGCGCTAACTTTTTTTGCTAACGTTTGCACTACTGCTGAATTGTCATTTTGACTCAGTTTAGACGTCGTTTGTCATTATTAAAGTCAAATACAAAAATGGTTGCTAACACTTACATAAATAAAGGTTGCGTTCTTCTCGTAAGCACCAGTTCCGTGTTATGTATATATCAGTCAGTATAACCTAAGTATTGTATAGCGTAGAAAAGGAAATTCACCGAGTAAACCGGCCTTGTTCTTATTTAGAATTCGTCAGGGACTGTCCAGAATTTGCCACGGACGGGGCTTGAACCTGCGCATATCTGCTTGTGAATCTGTTGTGAATCTGCCGCATACTACACACAGTTTTCAGTTATATACTAACTAATGATTTTTGGTTAGCTCTTCCTTTAGTTAGAGCCTATATGGCATCGCTTTAGCCCTAAACTTCCAAATACCCATTCCCAATCTGTCATTACTGAGCAGACACCACACTACATGGGGAAGTGGTGTTGAGATGAACATTTCATTAATTAAACAAACATTGGTTGCGCGGGCGGTGATAGCATTTATTATAATCAAGGTTTCGAACTTGATATTAGCACCTGGCCCATTAGTTACTTACATTTGCCAGTATAAAGTTATTATTGTATAGTGTGTAAAAGGCAATTCAACCAATAGACCGGTTTCGTACTTTTTGGGAACACTTCACGTACTGTCCAGTATTTGTCGTGGACAGAGCTCGAACTAAGGCACGTCTGCTACGGAAGCCGTTTCTCTTACCATTAATTATTGGACAATCAGGCGAATCACTCAAAATTATTACGGACGACAGATGGAATGCTTTAAGATTTGCACACTGTTTGGAGGTGCAATATGCGAAAACAGTTAAACCTCACCAAAATGAGTTAATAGATATGTTACCCCTTTATATGTAATTGTTGTCAGTGGATTTACTTACCCGCATGATGACTTACCTTATAGGATGCAATTTTTTATTTTGTTGGCAAATGCGAGAGCACTTTAGTTTGGCAAATTTGGCATTACCTGGGAATGTCTACGAGTCAGGCGCAGGTGCTAAATTCAGGATTGACCACTCCGTAAATGCACTGCAAACCCATCTAGCCAAATGCTAAATCGAAGAAAAAAGCGCTCCCATTCAAGGAAACAAATTTCTTAATTCTTTTAGCATCGTAATCGTGATCATCCTCTTTACCAGAACACAATCTCATACGATCGAATCGTCTCGTAATTTTTTCGTAAAATAAGTTGGCATACTTATGCAATGTCCTTCAGTAAACGTTTAAAAATACTTTGAAACGTTGTCTGATATGTGCCTGGCGAAGTCCAATGTTTCGCGCAGGTTTGTATCCGCTCTGAGTCCTTGACGGTAATCTACCTACTTTCATGGCTTCCTTTTCTATACCACCTCTCGTGGATAGGAGAATAAGGCAAAGTAGTTCTCTTTCCCCTCAATCTAGATACTCCCAGCAAATGGAATTCGTCAGACTTTAGCGTCAGACGAACTAAAATTAGTATTTTGTTGAAACCAACTCCTCTCCTGCAAGGTGTGCACATCATGAGATAGAATAGGCATCGAAAGAAATTCACGAGCACAGGTAAACCTTACATCACATAGCACCCGCACTGAGGCTGCAATTTTGGTAAACCATACCTGTGGCCTTTCTACAACAAAAGGGTCACAGACAAACTGTAGAATTAGTTAAGGAATCGTCAGAGGTTCATCCTGGGCTGCCACCTGAGCTTATTTGCCATTGTTATTTACGCTCAAGTGAACTCGATCCATCACCCTAATCACGTCAGTCTGCACAACAATGGTGTCGTCCGGACGAGTTTCATTATTTTCTTTTTAACCTTTGGATGTATACATTTACTGCGCTATCTGCTGTATCAGCGTTTTCACAGCAGACCAATATTCATGCTAAACTTGTGAAATGTTTATGAACTAATTAAAAATAAATTGGCTTATGTCCGTATCATGCGTGACTATATTAAGTATAAAAATTAAGTAATTTACTTCATTTATCATTTTTTCCTAATAGTAGGTTTCTGTATCTTTCAAGCTCTTGAGCCACGCGACGATTTTCCTTCTTATTTCGTCTATGTGCCTCTCAGATCATAAAATCAGTCCTAAAGGGAGCCATTTTCACATTTGTGTGATGCCCCTTTTCCACTGTAACACTGATCACGGTAAACTGTAAATTATATATATCTGTAACTTCAAAGTAAATGCCCAGTGGTATGAGCAAACTTACTAGATTAACACTTAAAAGGGGCCTAATGGTCACGCCAATGAGTCCGACTTGTCTAGTAATGGTATTAAGCTGCCGTAAAAAAGTAAGTCATATGTACACAGAATGGTTCATCAAAATCGTGGTAAAATTAACAATCTTTTACCGACACAAAACTGAGGCACTTTATTTTCATTTGTTATTTAATTATCAAATTTATGATTGCGCACCTATTTGATTCGCAGATCATAATCTCAGCACTAAAGGAGCCATTTGCACATTTACCTGATCACAGTCTTCAGCTGTAACACTAATCTTGGTAAACTCTACATATATATATATATATATATATATATATATAAACTCAAAGAAAATGCCCAGTAGTACGAGCAAACGTACTAGATCAACACTTCAGTGGGGCTTAACGGTCACGCCAATGAGTTTGACTTGTCTGGTAATGGTAGCCAGCCACAGTCATATCTACACAGAAAAGTTCATCAAAATCGTGGCAAAATTAAAAACAATCTATTAGGGAAACAAAACTAAGGCCGTTTATTTTCAATTGTTATTTAATTATGAAATTTATGATTGTGCGTTCATTAACTAGTCATATTTAAATCAAATTAAGAGGCTAGAAATCAATATCAATGCTCAGAACTATAGAAATAATTGCAACTTTGAACAATGTCGATATTTTAGATACATTTTTATGCAACAAAGTTAAACAGGTATACGTGTGCATCGATTCGTGTGTGTTTTTGTGCTTTGCAGACAAAACATATAACTTAATCCTGCGTTCTATTTAACGAAATAGAAATTTACGCTGTAGTGTGTTTTTGAAAATCTATTCTCTTTTGTGTTTTCGTGTTTTATTCAAATTGTATTAAAAAGGCCATTCAATCGATCACTATCTGTCAGTAGATGGGACGGGGTTTATTTCTGGTGAGGAATAAAACTGAGTTAACCAAAACTCTTTTGTTTACAAAGCGCTCAATTTGACATCTGCGGTAACTGATAGTTATTTCAGCTTGACAACTGTCATACTCTCACGAGCTAAACTTAACCAGTGCAATTGGTGCACTCACTTTAGATATTCAAATAAAAATCTCTCTGCGCGGGTGGCAATCATTACATTTGTCTTCCTAAATTCCCTTACATTTGATTACTACAAATAGTCTGTTTCGGCCAAAAAAGGAATTAGCAATTAGTAGAATGTTTATTTTCAATAAATGCAAAAGATGGTTTGTGACTAATTAGCAACAGAATTGCATTCTGTCAGTTATCAATGTCACCTGTTTCGAGTTGGCTATTCGAGTATGAAATAACCTGATTTCACATTTTCGTTGTCTTTATTTTTGGCAGACGCAGGATTATTTTTAGTCAACTTAGTGTCGATTTGTGTGTGTGTGTGTGAGAGAGAGAGAGAGAGAGTGCATATGTGGGTGTGTATCCTATTTTCTGACTAGAAGTCTGGTTGCTACGCTATCCTTCGATTGCACTTTGACCAGGTGTTCGCGATTTTGGCTATTGCCTGAACACCTATTTACACGTTTCTTGTTTTTCATCTCAAATCGTTAGTGTCACTTCGGTGTAAACACATGGTGCGCCGATTTAAATAGTAGTTATTCAACTAGTTTTACAATTTCTGCGCAGTTTATGTGATAATGATGTCGTTTGCGAGACGCTATTTTATACTACATTACGGTATCTGCACGAATATTCGGCAGCTATAATTAGAACATAATATATTTCCGTGTCACCGCAACAGTATGAGGCGAAGCTTAGTTTATGTGTTAGTCTTTTTTGGCCTACCATTGAAAGAAAAAGTCTTTCCAACTTTTTTATCTACTTAAATCAAGGTTGCGATCATGATATTAACACCTATCCTATTATGTACATACATTTGTCAGCATAAACCAAATATTGTGTAGTGTTGAAAATCAATTTATACATTAGACCGGTTTCGTACTTATTGGGAACTCATCACGTAATAGCCAGTATTTGCCGCGGACAGGGCTCGAACCAGGGCACGTCTGCTTCGGAATCTGGTGCTCTAACCACTGAGCCATCCTGCCGCACCTCAGTGGTTAGAGCACCAGATTCCGAAGCAGATGTGCCCAGGTTCGAGTCCTGTCCGCGGCAAATTCTAGCCAGTACATGATGAGATCTCAATAAGGACGAAACCGGTCTACTGGATGAATTCCCTTTTCTTCACTACACAATTCTTAGTTTATACTGACATATGTAAGTAATTAATGGGTCAGGTGTTTATATCAAGACCGCACCTTGATTATAATAATTGTTATCACCACCCGCGCAGCCAACGTTCGTTTAATTCGACTATCAAGTTGTGTTTTCGTAGTTTAACGTACTCACAAAAAATAAGTAGAACGGGACTTCATCAATATGTATCCGGTCTAATTATGAGACAATTAACAGACATTCTATTAGCTCAAAATGCTAAGTTTCGTCGAACTTAATGGAACTTGCTGCACACAGCTAGGGATGGCTAATGACGCATTATAATTTGGAGGATAATGCAGAAATTGAACTCAGTGCCTCTCGTAGACTTACTATTTATGAAAAATCTAATTAACAGCAAAATGATTTAACCGAAAAGTTTGTTTCGTTGTCCCTAACATGAACCCCTTATCCTTGTGGTTAATATGACAAATCTCGTTATTTCTCTCATAATTTTAATATGTCTCACTCTTTAAATTAATGTTTTTCATAGCTATTCTCCTAATTTCCGGAAATTTAAGTCAGAATTTGTTTTTTAATTCTTCTAATATTAAATTGGATTTTATGCACATACATCTAGACGTCTTACTCAGCTAAAAGCCGGAGCAGATGGAGAACTAAAGCTAATGAGAATGCGTCACAACATATTGCACAATCGCGGTCTCCTGCGAATAGTCGCTCAATATCATCAAGTGGACGATTTCTTTTGCAGCCATTTTCTTTCACAGGCCAGCCAACAAAAATGTTTCTCACGACTTGCATAAAAATGGACCTTTTGCAATGAACACATGCGTCGTTTTGGATACATCTCACTTGATTGCGTGGAACTACCTCAGGTTTTAAAATATATTAAGGATTTCTTTACCCTTCTGTCACATTTTTTCTGAGGAAACTTCTTTTCAGTGCTCAAGACCACCGAGGATTTCAATCAATACATAATTTGCGCGGTAGATTATTCACGACACTTATAGCACATCTTAGCTTTTAAATGTTTTTCAATTCTTAATTTTCAGCAACTATTGTTTTGCTAGTTCCTGCTTAAGGTAAAAAGTAATTTTCATAGCTGTAAATAATTTGCGCCAACTAGCATTTGTTTATTATACGTAGATATTGTCTTATATTGGAAGTTTATATTATTAACACATCTTAGAATATCGACGAAGACGAACAAAACTAAACCATACAGCACAAACACGCATGTGAATATACACACATTATATATATATATATATATATATATATATATATATATATATATATATATATATATATATATATATATATATATATATATAATATATATCGTTACAAGTTTCACCATTTTTTAAATGTAAGAACAAAATCCATGGAATAACATTTATTAATAAATCTTATTTCTACCAGTATCTACAGCCATTGTTCTGGATTCGTTAGTATATTCGTTCATCCAATCCCACTGTACATTTGTCGTAACCAATCTCCTCTCCGTTCTATGTTTTGCGCAATTTAGACCACTACATATATATATATATATATATATATATATATATATATATATATATATATATATATATATATATATATATATATATATATATATACATAAACATACATGCACACACATTTTCGTATTCGTATTTAAATGTATCCACTTAGAAAGAATAAGCACACTTTATTGATGATCAAGGTAGTGTTATTCACCAGATGAAAAATATACATTTACTTGACCACGCTTTTCATGAATAATCGTCCGAAATCAATTTAAAACCCATATATCATAAGATGTCATACACTGTATAATAACTTTGTGAGTGGGTCTACATCTGACCTAGCCTACGAGTAAGGCCCAGATGTAGTACCGCATTACGCGTTTGGAGCAAACCTTGCAACTTTTAATTAGGAGACATCATTATCCTACTTTGGCTATTCTCTAGGATACTTGCTGGATTCCAAATTGCGTTCGAATTTGTAGATAAATCTTACAGTTTATTTTCAAAGACAGACTCATTCGATAATGCTTTTATTAGTTTTTTTATCTGATAACTGATCTTCTTGATTCAAATTTCAAATGAATTGGAATAATCACGCTGAAATTCATATTCGTTTACGAAAATTTTATTAATATTTTTATTCCCAAAATATTAATTTCTCTCTCTTGGTCAATACAGTAAAGACGCTTAAATTGTGTATTAGGTGTTGCGCACCTAGTAAAAAATTATTTCAAATAAGATCAGAAAGATAAACAAAAGGCAGCATAAACAGATTATATAATCTCGTGCACATTCGTTTCATGCTTACTGGCGACTCATCAGTAGGAGCCGATATTACGCCCTTTAACCACTATATATTCGGGTGAGGAATGTTGGATAATAGGACGGTACAATCTCCTAGACGAATGTGTAAACCTGTAATAGTGAAGGTAACATCATCTAAAGTCAACGACAATGCGACTTCCACGCTAACTCACTCTATATAATATATATACCGATTCTGTAAAAGATACTAACATTATGGCTATTGTGTTAGTAACCGATAGCAACATTGCAGTACCGAAAAGGTACATGGTAATAACACTATGGTCGGTACGTGGTTCCAACATGATGGATATCAATGTATACTATAGCTCATCGAAATTAAGAATTACAACAATTTCTGAACACCTGTTACTCCAGTAAATCCAGACACTCCAGCTTTGATCGATATCAGTTATCACATTTCGCGGTAAGCATGACATCATTCAATTCAACATATTACAGTTAAATACTGTTTGTTGCGGAGAAGTAATTAATATGCAAGTATGTTTTAGGTGTTACGAACCTAGTAACAAATTAGTTCAGTTGTGACCATAAGGATAAACCAAAGGCAGCATGAACGGAAAGTAGAATCTCATGCACATTCGTTTCGTGCTTACTGGCGTAATACTGGCTCCTACTGATGAGTCGCCAGCAGGCACGAAACGAATGTGCACCAGATTATACTTGCCGTTCATGCAGACTTTGTTTAATCCTGTCGGTCATAATGGGAATAATTTGTTACTAGGTGCGTAACAACTAATACACAATTGCATGTATATTATTTCTCCGCCACAAACAATATCCAACTACACTTAAACTTACATTTGATTACTCTCAGCAAAATCAATGTGGCTGATGCCTCTGATATTGACGTAATATTAGTACTCACAAACCTATCAAGAGACTCGTTCATGCTAATGATCGTACTTTCACGGTTTTCACTTTTAACATGCCAAATTATTTTGTGTAAATAAAAAAAAGTAATTTTTAAAAAACGAAGTTTTTTTCATTTGTCCCAGAAAGTGAATTCGACAGTCTCTGTGAGGTTCACTTGGGCATGGTACTGGCATAGATAATAAATTTCGCGCCGAATGAACTGGTCAGTAAATGCACTGTGTGAAACCTTGACTATATATTTATTTTGTAATATCTTCTTCTTTGCGTGCAACTATCGTGTGCGAATTTGTCTATTAATTAGGGTGTACTAAGAAGCAAATTAGTTCCTCCTGGTTTAACAGGCTATTCCATGATTGGCATAAACAACTTGTAATATCATGAACAACTACTTTTAATGCTAACGTCAAGTTAATCCATTCTATAAACTTAATCGAAGATGTGTGAGAAAATACGAGGTTTCTTTTATTGTTGACTTTTGTCTCATGCAATAGGATTTCTGCAGAAGATTACCCTTGGCAGATATAGATTTTTGTGGAAAATCTCAACCAGCTATCTTTCTTACCGCTGCCACCTGACACTTAAAATATCGGAAACGAAAAAGCGCTAATTGCGCCGCTGTTGTGTCTGAGATCTTGTCATAATTGTTTTGTATAAGGTATCAAAACAATAATGACCAGATCTCAGACATCACTTTGCAATACAGAGAGAATGACCTTTACATGCAAACAGACACACACACAAACAAAAATGTATACACACTTACCAACCAGCCAAAACAAGAAACACGAGTAAAAGCGAGTCAGATTTATTACCACTAGCATAATAAATTCAAAACCGAAAATGTATAAATATGTATGATTGTATAAGAGATGATTAGTATTCACGAAATAAATGGCCTTTATCCACTTTGTTATTTATATGTTCTGTTTTCCTAATTATAAGAATACTGTGTTAAATTAAAAAGGCATGGAAATTTTAAAGATATATATATATATATATATATATATATATATATATATATATATATGAGCCTCTATGGAGACTGCCATGATACCTGGAAGTTTTAACTAACTACACTTCTATCTGTCTGTATACAACATACGCTCTTGAATTAAGGGTAATTTTAATTACTTTTATTTTAATGGTTAGATTGTGATTAGATGTGTTTGTCAGTATAATTTCAATATTGCACCAGGTGGGAGTACTTGAAGAGTTACTAATAAAGTTGAAACCGGTCTACTGGATGAATTTTCTTTGCTACCAGATGGAATCTTGACTTTATCCTGACAATATACAATTAATCGAAATACAGTCTTTATACTTCTAATAAATGTAATTAACCCACGTGATTTTTTGTCTGGGTATTTATGTACAATTTAAGGTATTAAGAAATTTGTTTCGCCAGAAGGAAGTGCTAACCAGAATATAGTAGTTGGGGTATGACTTCAAATCGCATGTAACATTTGGCGCGTGTACCGCAGTGGTTTGAGTCAAACACTCCAAAGCAAATGGGCCCAGTTATCTATCCCTTCCGCGGAAAATTCTAGACAGTACATGAAGAGTTCCCTATAAAGCAAAACCGGTCTACTGAATGAATTTCCTTTCCTTCCTGATGTAATATTGATTCTATTCTTACAATAAACAAATAAAATCAAAGTCCTGCCATTAGAATACGAATGAATATATTTATCACGTGTGGCGTAGTGTCCGTGGTATAATTACACACCGACAGTGCATCGTCAAAATTTTATAGTTCACAACGTATAATTGGTATATGACTCCAAACTTCGTGTAGTACTCGGTGCGCGTGGCGAAGTAGTTTGAGTTGCCATCTTCGTATTCCGTCTGCGGCAAATTCTGGAAAATTCTTGTAGAATTCCCAAGAATAAGGTATTTAGTCTACTGTTGCATTATATGAAGTTGTGTAACGTGTGTCACTGTCGTATTCTCGACAGTTTGGTTGAACATCCTGGCATCAAATGAATTATTTCAAATTACTTCCGGTGACCCGTTTTACATGAATACTAAATTCTCAAATTTAAATTAAGAGGTGTTTATAAAAGAATGAAAAAATTGCGTAACTTGATTAATATTAATTACCTGATCTGCGTTTTGACTAACGCTGTAATGATTCAAGTTGTTTTTCTTCTTCTGTATATTTCGGCTGCCGTTATCCGCATACTCCAGTCGGCATAGGCACTCTAGGTATCTTTGCAAAGACGTGACTTGTGCGGGACAATTGATAGCACTCATAGGTCGGTAAAATCATCTTCAGATGATGTAATTTTTGGCCTCAATTGATGGGTTCTCACTTGTCCCTTCTTCTTTAAGCCTTCAATTAGCTGATTGTCTGAAAATGACGTTAGATCAAGATTTTCCATTGTTCCTGGACCGATATTTCGAGATCTCATTTACAATCTCATCTTCAGTGTTGACACAATACGCACAGGAGTAAAACACAACTTTTACCGACCTATGAGTGCTATCAATTGTCCCGCACAAGAAAAATGCGGTCAAATCCACAACAAGAAGGACAGCACTGAGCAAATAAATATATCTTTTAAGACGTGACTTATTTCACGGTTTTTCGTCTGCTGGTTGCCTAATGCGCTGTGACAATTATGGCTTAATTTGCTGTTTTTTCACATTTTTAGGGTTTGGGACTTCATTCAATTGTTATTACATTACATATATGTGAAGTAGTGTCTGTGCGTATATTCTTCATTTGTGCAGACTATGCACGGCGATTATGGGTGAAAGACGCATTTTGAATTTTCCGTTATATGAATATGAGAATTGCGGCTGGATCTTTGTTAGGAAGATTGCTGTTGTGCTTTGATTGCATCGATTCGTGGCTGTGCGCATGACTGACGGTCCTCTTGATACATTCTGAGACCGATTATGTGCCGTTAATTTGGTGCTTATCCCAAGTTCGCAAACATGACGTATTGCTAATAATTAATTTTTTTGTTATGACCTGTTTTGTACATATCAGGTTTGCGTTATATAAAGTCGCCTACTTTGGTACATATGCTGCTTATTGATTATTTTAAATTCTGCAGACGACGTGGCGTCATTTGCACTTGTAAATGAAGAAGTGATAATTTGAGCCAATTAACCAGGACATCGTAGTTGTCACACATTTGACGGTTACAGTTAAGAGTATTCTGTCACGTTTGTGAAGCTCGTATTTTGGCCTACATCTTTATGCAGTACTCGTAAATTGGATTCATCTCCTCAAATGCACTTTTCCTAAATGTGCTTGGAGAATTTTGATTGGTCAACTGACAAGAAACCATTCCCACAAATAATTCATCAAATGTCTTGGTCAACTGCACAAAATTAAGCGACCCAACTAAGGGCAACTGCACGGGCATTCGAATTTCGACAGAGTTGCAAGTACACGGGCAGAATCACGTTATTTTTGAAAGTTTTAATCCCTAACATCAGGGGATTTAATGGTGTAAATATCGAGCAAAGCACATCTTCAGGGCGCAAGGTATGAGTTTCAATTCTTCAACACTTATTCGCGGGTTCAACTGCCCGCCGTCGAAATCTGGAGACAGGTGATAATATCTCAATAACGACTGAGGTGACCAGATTTAGGAATTGCGACCGCATTTAAATACAATGCATAGTTTGTACAAAAACATTTTCAATAAAATTCTGCTCTTCTAATTTAAAATATAATTACACAGTTTAATAATGGCAATCGTAGGTCGGTAAAATCTTGAATCCTTTACATATCCAGGTGCACCGATTTTTGGCCTTGATTGATGGGTTCTCACTTGTCCCTTCATTCGGAGACCCTCCATCTAAAAATAACGTTGTAACAAGATTTTACATTTTTTTCCTCCGAATTTTTGGGATTTCATTTCCTGTCCCTTGTTCAGGGTTGACACCATACGCACAGGACAAAAAGCAACTTGTGCAGAAATAAACGTGTTGAAAATCTTGTTCCAACGTCATTTGCAGACAGGCAGCTGATGGAGGGCTTCAAAATGAATCGACATGCGGGAACCCATCAATCAAGGCTAAAAATTGGTGCACCTGGAAATGTAAATAATTCAAGATTTTACCCACCTACGCGTGATATCAATTATCCCGTACAAGAAAACGGCGTCGTAAGTAAAAGCAAGACGGACAGCACTGAGAAATTTAAATCAACGTTTAATTACAGTACTTGATCATATATTTTATCAGTTGAGGAAATTGCGGATAGGTGCTTAACAAAAACGAAATCGGTAAAGTAGATGAATAAAATTTTCAGCCATCTATTAGGTGTTGCGCACCTAATGAAAGAAGCATTAATTCTCAGTTTTGGTGAAACTTGTATTGGTACCGTGTACCGTCTCAGTAGCCGTAGTGTTGGTACACTTTACAGGCATGGTGTATATTTCATATTTAGTGAGTTGGCATTAAAGTCTAATTGTCGAAGATTTTATATGATCTTAGCTTCACTGCTGCAGGTTTACACATTCGTATTGGAGATTGTATTGCGCAGTTTGCCATATTTCTCACTCATGCATATAGTGGTTAATAGATGTAATACCGGCTCCTACTGATGAGTCGTCAGTAAGCACGAAACTAATTTGCAGATGAGATTAAGCCTTCCATTTACTTTGACTTTGTTTTTTTACTTCTGATCCTATTAGAACTAATTTGTTACTAGGTGCTCAGCACCTATTGCACAAATGCATATTTATTAGATCTCAGCAACTAACCATATCTTACAGTTATATATTTAGTTATCGCGAAATCTGATCTTCTGATATGAATCAAGGACTTGATGGAGTACCAGGTGATGAACTTTAGTAACAGTGCAATGAACATTTATATAATTAAATGAACATTGGTTGCGCGGGTGGTGATAACAATTATTATAATCAAAGTTGCGATCTTGATACAAGCACGTGATCCATTAATTACTTACATTTTGTCATTATGAACTAAGAATTGCATAGTGTAGAAAAGGCAATTCACCCAGTAGACCGGTTTCGACCTTTTTGGGAACTCATCACGTACTGGCCAGAATTTGTCGCGGACAGGGCTCTTACCTGGGCACGACTGCTTCGGAATCTAGTGCTCTAATAACTGACCCACACTGCCGCAAACCACACGCATTTTTGAGTCATATCCTTATTAATGTATCTCGGTTAGTTTCTTTTTTCATTTAGTTGGAACTCATATGGCATTGATTATTGAAAATGTTATCACAACCCGCGCAACCAATTTTCGTTTAATTATATAAACGTGCATTTCAATACCACTTCCGCATGCAGTGTGGTGTCTGTTCAGTAATGACAGAGTTGGGATGGTTAGTTGGAACTTTGGATCTAAATGAATGCCATACGAGCTCCACCTATGGAAAAAAGCACCAACCGAGTGACATTAGTTTGTGTCTAACTGAACAATGTTTGTAGTGTGCGACAAGGTGGTTCAGTGTTAAGAGCACCAGATTCCGAAGCAGACGCGCCAAGGTTCGAGCTCTGTCCGCGGCAAATTCTGTCCAGTACATGATGAGTTCCCAATAAGGACGAAACCGGTCTACTGGATGAATTACCTCTTTTACACTATACAATGCAAGTAATTAATGGGTCAGGTGTTTATATCAATTTTGCAACCTTGATTATAATAAATGCTATCACCGTCCGCGCTACCAATATTCGTTTAATTGAATTACAAATTTTTCGTTAAAGACAGCAAATGCGATTTGTTAACTAGACACGTTTCGTTCTTTTTGGGAAATAATAAGGTATTTTGCACATAGTACAATTTGTGCTCAGGTAAATTGGATGAGTTACCGGCCTTATTATTATTCCGAAGAATATTTCATTGCATTTCGTATTCAATTATACACGTTAAGCGACCTAATTTCTGGCAGTTGCACAGTTGTCTTAATTCTTACTAAAATTTCTATTAAGCTTAGTGAATAAAGTACTCCATGACGTTTAATTAACCCAGCAATTTCACATCAATATATGATAGGCTATTATGTTACTAGATATGTTTATTCCATTTTGGGAAAGTGCAAATTATTTGGCACATCTACGAAATGTAATCGATAAATTATGATGGTCTGACTGCCGAAATAACATTCCGATGATTGTTTTATTGACAAATTAAGTGAGCAAATTACAAGTAGCCGCACGGCAATTCAAATAAAGCAGATGGAATAAAGTGATTTTTCCCGTTTAAACCAATAAAACTTTTCGATTCAACTTCTAAATCTTTTTTGACAATCGTGAGGCACTTTTTCCTAACTCTGCTCGATTAATTTTAATTCGCCGTCTGTCAAAATACAACCCCGACGTTTGTTTAATCGAAATTCTTGAGAAATCACACAGTGAGTGACAAAATTACCGACAGATGCATGGACAATAGAATTTGTGATAAAATTACTATTAAACATAATGCGTCGAGGGAATTTTGTCGTCTAATCTAATTAAGTATTTCACGGTGGAGGTAGAAAACGCAAATGATCACCTAAATATATTACATTCTGCATGAGAAGTTAACAAATATGTAATATTTTTTTCCAAAGTGTACTCGGATACGTATGATTGTCTGATTGGTGAAACTATATTCCAACAAATATTTAGGTGAAATTCGCTGTCAACTGTAGACATAAAGTGACCGAATTAGTGTCTGTTGCACAAATATTAGAATTAGTAATAAGACTGCGATTAGGTTTAGGGTTTGATATGATTTTTTCCATCTAATCACATTAACAATTTCGCGTCTATGTGTAATATGCAGTTACCTAATTAGAACTGTTTGCCCTTTTGGCAATCTTTAAATTACTTCTCACATATGTAAATTATGCTCTTAAAATTATGGTTGACTGGCTGCCTAAATAACATTTCGATGATTATGTAATCGAATTTTGTATTCAATAAAACGCATTTGAATTTGTAATAAAATTGAGATTAAGCCGAAACATGAACTGATTTTTGGCCCGTTTCGTGCTTCTTGCATAATTATAACGACTTGGGCTCCTTTTCAAGAATGCGTCCGGGTAACTTTGCTTAGCAGAATGTCGATATATATATATATATATATATATATATATATATATATATATATATATATATATATATATATGATTAACTTCACAATGGCATATATATTGACCAAATTACTCGTGGTTTCCGGACATTTGAATTTGTAATAAAATTTCGATCAGGCGTAATGAATCAAGTGTTATTTCGTCTAATCGAATTACCTATAACTTCTTAAGTGTAGCAAATGCGATTTACCAACTAGAACTTTTTCGTCCTTATTTGCGAATTATTAAGTATATTGCTGAATATGTTTACATTTTGTGGCTTTGTAGATTCATGCTAAGGATATGATGCAATTTCACCCTGACTCAGGTTCAGTTTACCACAATTTTGGTTACCACTTTTGGATTTGCTACAGCGGCCTATTTTTAGAATTTCCTTTTCTAACAATTTCATTCTTCAGTTTATAGCACAGAACATATATTTATAACCAAATACTGTTATTATACAGAAGTTGTACGTCACTTGTCTAAATGGCACGGTCATGTTCTTATGCTTAATGGAAATAAACAATCATAGCTTGAGATGGTTGTGCTAGCACGTTTTCGGACTTGATATGAGCATCACGTCTAGTGTATTTAACCGGTCGTCGGAAAACATGGCTAAACTGCCGTAAGTCACTCGTACTGACGCGTTTCAACTTACTATAAAGGAAATGCAGGATTCTGGCATAAAAAAAGTTGTTAACTGATGTAATGTGTAGTTTATACTGACAAATAAATATAAACAAAATAGTGCTATTATAATTTAAATCAATACATCTTCTCTTAGAGTAGTGGCGTCTATTGTATAAGAAAAGGTCGCGAGGAACTAGTTTGAACATCTTGTCCTAAGCTGTTTCAAATCGGTTCCTTTTCATGGACAGGATAAAAAGAAACAAAAGTTTTTATATGAACTCAGATTTTCTACAACATGCAGCTCTATTGAAACATAGGAATGAGTATATTTGGATAGTACTTCAAGAATTCCCAAAGAGAAAGACATCTGCCTGCTGAAGAAAATGAGTTTGATAACTCGTGCAATGTTCAGTTTATACTGCTAAAATATACATAAACTAAATTCTCCCATTATACTTCAAATCGAAATAAATTCAGCAAGTGGCATGACGTCTTTTCCAAAATGACAAATCGGTGGCGTCCAGTTGGGAATTCAGGTTGTTAGGGATTCGACATTGAATTCACCTAAAGGAAAATCTAACCAGAAATATAATGTCTTCTGTAACTTTATATTGCTTTTAGAATGTGTCAGGTGTGGCGCAATGAAGATTGTCTTAGACTGCGATACTAATGTGTCCCAGTTCAAGTCTCGTACGTGGCTAATTCCCCGAAGTTCCTGAAGTGTGCCCAATAAAGACGAACACCTTCTACTGATGAATTGTCTTTGCCAGCAGAAGCAAACAAGGCTCTTCAATCTTTCATTTTCTACATTTTGGGCTTTCATTTGAATATGTGGGTGACGCGGTTTTCTATTTCTTGCTTTGGCTGATTGGTAAGTGTGTATGCGTATGTGTCTGTGCGTGTGCCTGTTTGTATGTAAGTATCGAAAAGTGTTGTCTGAGATCTGGTCATTATTGTATTGAGGGCTTGAGAGTTAACCACTTGTTAAATACTGTTTGTTGCGGAGAGCTAATATATATGCAAGTATGTACTAGGTGTTGCGAACCTAGTAACAAATTAACCACCTGGTCGCATTGTTGGCTGTTACGTGTACGAATGTTTTTTTTCCGAGTGTAGTCTTTCGTTTCCCCTTGTTCCACAATTTTGTTTTCTCCACTTGGTAACAGCGCAGGTGCAGATTGCAGTGTTGAATGCTCATATTATTTTGAAATTTCTGTCTCCGTATGTGTAGCTGTTTTTTTCTCCTTCAATTTTTTGCCGATCCAATCGAATGTTTATCGGGTCTGGTCGAGGGAGTTTTTGGTCTTGCCGGCTTGCTAGTAACCTGTTGATGGATTGTGTGATTCATGGCCAGTCAATTGAATGAAAGTTTGTAAAGTGAAGTTTATCAGTCTAGAAGTAACTTGCCATTATCCACTTTGTTATTAATGTTTTTTTTCCTTCCTAAGTAGAAATATACTGTATATTATTCAAAGGCAAATGGTCGTAATGAAGATATATATATATATATATATATATATATATATATATATATATATATTGAATATAAGAAAACACACACTCGAAACCACATACATATATATATATATATATATATATATATATATATATATATGTGTATATATACTTTGAGTGTGTGTTTCTTATATTCAATATATATATATATATATATATATATATATAATTTTCGAGTGTGTGTTTCTTATATTCAATATATATATATATATATATATGTATATATATATGTATATATATCGAATATAAGAAAAATACACACTCGAAAACCATATATATATATATATATATATATATATATATATATATATATATATATATATATATTGAATATATAGAATATACACTCGAAAACACTTTACACATCTACATATATATACACATATATATATATATATATATATATATATATATATATATATATTGAATATAATAAAACACCCACTCGACAACCATATATATATATATATATATATATATATATATATATATATATATATATATATATATATATATATTGATTTTTCTAAACGAATCTATTTGAGAAACGCAGGCAACGGAAATATTTTTGCTGTTCGAATATTCCAACAATCAAGATCAAAGTTGTGAGTTGAAAAGCTTAAAATCACCTTCGCTATCATGAATCCGGTGAAGTACATTTGTCGTACACGCAATTTTTTGTCAGACTTGAAATCTGACATGCAAAATAATTTGTCGACACATCAAAACCCAGACCTACGCGCAATCACACATGAACACACACACACACTTGAGCTTGAACGTCATCAGCTAATTATTCTGCCAACAATTGCACGTCTACAGCAAAGGTCCATAGAAGCAACACAAAAATCCGACTTTTAATGTGTATTTTAGAAATTGCATACTCATAATAATTATAAATTAAGAAACATAAAAAATAAAATATATTAAAAAATTCTAAATTAGTTAGTATGTATTAGGTTTTGCGAACCTAGTAATAAATACTTGCATATATATTAGTTCTTCGCAACTAAACATGCAATTAACTAAATTAGTTAGTCTGTTTCTTTGCAATTAACTTATTCTCAATTATTTAGCTGGGCTTCTTTTCTGATATCAATTTAAAATACAGAGTAAAATGCTTCAGAATTGATTATATATATATATATATATATATATATATATATATCGATGATGTGTTAGTACGCAGACGTGTATGTACCATTTGATATAAAACTAGGGCGATTAAGTTACAATGTTCTCTTTCTGAGTAAATTAACCTGTCTGGTCGATTCGGGCCTACCTGAATGAGAGAACATTGTAAATCCTAAACGCCTGTTTTAAATCAAATGGTGAATACATGTCTGCTATTGTGCAACGTATCATCGAAATATATATATATATATATATATATATATATATATATATATATATATATATATATATACATATATATGTTCTTTTGAAATGCGAGCTTTAATAAAATTTATTGTACCCTTCTTATGTGCAAAAACAAAAAGAAATTTTATCAGATATAAGAAAATTTTCTTTCTCATGGTCTTCTCAAATATCTACTCATGAACATATCTTTATATATAAATTGGAAAGCAAAACAAGATAGAAATATATGAACAAAGAGAGTGTGAGAAATAGAAACCAATCAAATTGCGTGCGTCACATCCAGTTCAAGCTCAATGCTTGTACGTGCTTCTTCTGCTTACATAAATCCGGCTGCAATTTGTTTATCCATAAGGCTTCGTATGTGGCTAGCTCCCTTTTGTTTTTGCATTTAGTAATTACTTTGAATGCTACGTCTGGAGAACATACGTGCGTTGTTTCGATGATGTGTTGCGCAATAGCAGACGTGTATTCACCATTTGATTTAAAACAGGCGTTCAAGTTGCAATGTTCTCTCATTCGAGTAATTAACCGTCTGGTTGATCAGCCTACGTAAGTTGATCGACAACTTGCGCATGTATATTGGTAAATAATATTAGATATCGACATTAACGGCTGTTTCTCTTTGATTGCTGGTAAAGGCAAGTGTGTTACCCTAAATAACACTCGTAGTTTGGCTGCATTAAATGTGCGTGTCAATGCTGCTTCAACTTTCTTTTGTGCCATTCGGGAAACTGCATCCCCTTTAAATGGGATGTTTAGGTAGACGGTTTTCTTTTCTGGCCCATAATACGTCTGTTTCTGGTTAACTCCCCTTTTAATAATTGATTCAATTAATTGTCTGGGATAGCCATTAGACATTAAATCGTTAATTGCTTTATTATATTCATTTTCTTTAGAATCTTGACTAACCAACATGTCAATTCTTGAAAAGCAACCACGAACTGTTGATAATTTATATTGAAATGGCACATAACTGCTGTAATGCAAATACTGTGCAGACCATGTTGGTTTATGGTAAATTGTTCTGTTTAATTTACCATTAGTTTCTTTCTTTAATAGTACATCTAGGAAAGGCAGACAGTCATCTTTCCCGTGCTCTGACGTGAAACCGATATTCTTATGTGCTTTGTTGAAACTTTGAAGCAATGTTCGGGATTGCGACCTGTTCTAAAGTACAAGAAATATATCATCCACGTACCGTATATATTGAGCACATTTATTTATGTCACTCTTTAATGCTCTTTTTTCTAGGTGCCCTAGAAAAATCTCAGCCAACACTGGAGATAAGGGGCTTCCCATTGCGACACCATCAGTCTGTTTGTTGATGTTTCCATTAAAACGAAATCATACGTCTTTCGTGCATAATAAGATAAGCTTGCGTAGAGTTTGACCTGGCACCGGCGATGGTAATATATCGTGTTCTACCGCTTTGACTATAATGTCAATGGTTTCATCAATTGGAACATTTGTAAACAAAGACGTAGCATCAAAAGATACCATAATCTTGTTTTTAACATTTATATCTTGAATTTTGTTTACAAACTCAAACGAATCGGCAACCGGGAATGATTACCTAGTAGTTTACGTAATGGTTCAAGTAAAACGAACCAGCCTTAAGTGCGCTAGTGTATGAAACGGAGTAATTTACCATTGGATAAAATTGGCTCTCATATGACAACCTCTTTATGTACCTAAATAAGATTTAAAAGAAACATGTTGGGCGCGACAGGGAAATAAACAATTTACCTGATTTTCGGATTGTGTACCGAAAATATTTGAATCCAGTGGATTCAAATATTTCTGGTACGCAATCCGGAAAATCAGGTAAACCTCTTTTATGTGGTTTTGGTAATCCGTACATTATTGGTGTGATGATCCAACTGGTTTTTGCACACACAGGAAGGGTAGAATGAATATATATATATATATATATATATATATATATATATATATATATATAAAGAAAGAAAGAAATAAATAAAAATATTTACATGTATTGCATCGGAGAGAACTCGCGTGATTCTGGGTACAGCCAATCAACTCCAGTGTAGCTAATTTTCAGTATTTATGCAATTTCTAAAACCAAATCCATCCTTGACCTGTACTTGCAATCATATTCGACATACAATTTATACCAACAATATGGAAATCTGCATCCTGCCATTATACACTATTTCAATTTTGCCTACGAATTGTAGCGGGATGTATGTCTTATAATAAAAAATCAGGTGTGGTTAGTTGGAACTTAATGTCCTCAATTGATAGGAAATAGATTTTACCTGACCTGACGACAGGCTAAAAGCATAAGTTGGCAGATTATTGAGAATGACATGCCATGTGCGGCTTTTGGTGTGGCAGAGGATAATTTCCAATAATCCGAAGCCAATGTGCTCCGTTTCAAGCCACGTTTACGGTGAATTTGGCAATTATTTTATTTATGTTGATTAAGGACGGAACCTGCCAACTTAATGAACTGCATATGTTAATTTATGCGATGTTTCAGTTTTATTGACAACATATATACTTTTATATCGATAAAGGGGAATTATATATTGATTTCCTGAATATGTATTGCATTTTTCAGTATAATGAATTCCTTTTTAAAAGTATGTTCACATTTTTTTATGTTTTCCAACATTTCTTGCATTTATCAATATACTTCGGTTTCATTCTGTTTAGTGCCAAATGAGAATTGGCCTATTCCATTTTATATTTGCTCTCAATTGTCGAATTTAATTATCTTGATTAAAATCTGCTTTCAGGTACGGAAATTTCATCATTATCGGTTTTGTTTAACTTGACTGGAAAAACTTATTTTCCCTTTCCTTATTTTCGTCTAATTAGTCAGAATTCACTCCCATGAGATCTTGGGAGATAGAAACGATTAATTGTTTGCTCTATGTTTTGCCTAATAGAAATTTAATCTTATCAACTTCTTTAAAGATATGTACATTTTTATCATCTTATTTCCACTATAGGCGATTTACCGTGTGGATGATGGGAAATAGCGAACGATAATGCCTCTCAGTATAATTAAATATAAAATCATTTCACAATGTTTAAAGTATACTCGTTTAATATTAGAAGTTGGCAATCTTTACCTAACTCACAATGCATTGTTCCTAAATCCTTCGAAGTTCAACTTCAGCGTCACGACTAATAGAATAATTTATTCCGGACATTAGCAGGTAAGATTAACCGGAGTTGGTAATTAACTCTAACAAAGGTAGAAAAAATTGAAATTAAATAAACAAAAAGGTGCAAAGCTTAATTTTAAGTAACTATTGTTGGCATTTGTTTGAAACTACTCGTTACAGCGATGTCCTATCACGAGAGAACGAATTTCAATATAAAGGTGTGTTTATGGATTTTTAAACTAAAGCCTAATAGAAACGCGTTATATAACGGTTAAGATTGATTGCATCCAAAATTTGCACATCTCATAATTTATTTAATGGGGGAACAATTTAATTTATAAATGCAAGTGTCTGTGCATATATATATATATATATATATATATATATATATATATATATAAGAACACTGGCAGGATTTATTATATTATTAAGCGCAAATCTATTGTTTGGCAGAATTTCCACCACTTTGGCTTACGCCTGATTTCAAATTATTCGGAGTCTCGTAAGACATCCACTGCGACAGTTAAACCGCACACTAACATCATCGATTTGGAAATTTTTGAATAGTAATCAAGTGCTTTCCGAAATTGCCGTCACCGTTTCCTGGAACCGGGACAGATACGGCAAGGAGTCTGACATCGCATCCATTGTGCCACACAAGAAGATCTAATTTAGTTCATCAAGAAGTCCGATATCGTCATTAATAATAACTAAACGAGTGTTTTACAGAGTCGTCACCACCGGTTTGACTCGTGAACAAATTTTGTTTCAAAATCTAGCAATTCTTCGTCTAAGCTACTCACTACACACAAATGCAATTTATCAAGAATAACGATTGCGTCATAATTGAGCGCTAATCACCTGATTGATTGAATTGCCAACACCTTGGCTCGAAGTGGAACAAATTTTGATCAGGTGAATTCTGATTCATCAAGAAAATTATAATTTAGTTATTTTGAGCATTGGTAATGTGCTTACCAGTATTGTTCCCTCGGGATTTGAAACGAGCCACGCTGGTTTCTACTCTTACGACACATCCACTGCGCCACGCATGCCACGCAAATGCAATTCATCAATTAGTCCGATTGAACATTTTATGAGCTCTAATCTAGACACCGTTAGATCGGCCGCTTCAGTGCCTTCCAATCCAATCCGTTGCATTTTCAAAGTCGAGAAAATTAAATTCATTCGGAAGACCTTCTCCGTCTTTATTCTGCACAAATAAAGTATTTTCCGCAACCGCCAAAATTTTGGCCTGATCTGGAACTTTTCGCACTTAGACTCTCGTATCTTACCCGCTCTTCGCCACCATGACCGCGAAAATTTGATTCACCAAGTAATCCGGTTCTATTAATTATGAAAGATTCATTTAACTGGATTCTTTTTCAGTCGTCCTACGTGCGTGCTGGAGGAAAGTATTTAAAATGTGATCGATAGGAAATTTGGAGAAAACCAGTAATTATTCTTTATCGGCCAATATTATCGCACTCGGCGTTTAACTGGGATAATTGATATTATTTTAGCAGTTTTTTGCGTGATGTGGAACATTCTCCTCCTCATAATTGATGCTTAAAGAACTCCTGGGAAAATTTAGTTCACATGGGCATTTCCGTTGCTGTATTCCGTTATGTTCATTGGTGTTGTCTACTTAGAGAATTTTCTTCAAATTCTCGAAATATTCATACATCGTGTACTCAAGGTAAACCATCACAGTTCGGTTAATTGATATTCAACAGGTAACCCGTGGCAAATTTTGGGACGCTGCTAACGTGCATATATAGTTTTTTTTTGATTTTGTTAAGCTGACTGTGTTCTTTTCGAGAGGTAGATTGTCGTGAATAAATGCGATTTATTCCTCATCCTCTAATGTGATTTATAGTTTTTGGTCTCATTTTCGGCCTGTTCTAAGATTTGTGTTTGATTGGCACCTGTTAGAATAAAGGACAACACACGAAGAAGACAAAACTCAATAAATAAAAAATCGGATAATTAAACAATAATTGATTGCGTGGGTGGTGGTAACAACTCTTTAAATCAAGTTTGCGAGCTTGAAGTAAACACCAATCCCATTGTATTTATTTGATTGGTGTTTGCATCAAGCTCGCAAATTTGATTTAAAGAAATGTTATTGTTCGACGACTGGTTAAATACAATGGAATTGGTGTTTACTTCAGGCTCGCAAATTTGAGTTAAAGATTTGTTATTGTTCGACGACTGGTTAAATACAATGGGATTGGTGTTTACTTCAAGCTCGCAAACTTGATTTAAAGAAATGTTATTGTTCGACGACTGGTTAAATACAATGGGATTGGTGTTTACTTCAAGCTCGCAAACTTGATTTTTTTAAATCGGATAATTGCCAATTGAATTTCGAAAATACTAAACTGCAAACTGCATTGTTTCATTTATATGCATTCTTGGTTTCTATTTGACTAATTTGATGACAACTATTCTGATTTTCTGTTTTTCTTCTATTTCTAGTTGTCGGTTAATTGCGGTTTAGCCTGTTAAAGTGTGAGCCTGTGCATTTATGAGTGTTTATCATCTTTAACACCTAGATACACGTCACTACAATATGGGCGATCAACAGTGCAATCTGCACGATTTTTGCTGTTAGAAAGTCAACATACGTAATAAAACATTCGTACACCCAAAAAGCTGTTATCTGATCAAAACTCAGTCCATACATTTATCAACACCCAGATCTCAAACTAAAATTTGTAAACCAATAAGAACAATACCTACACATACAAAAGGGCACACTTACTTATATATATATATATATATATATATATATATATATATATATATAAATCAACCACCAATAATAAACCAACGAGACACATAATTAAAACAGACTTATTCTCACCCACGTAATCATTTGACAATACTGCATGTATATAAACGGATAACGTTAATTTTCAGTTGTTTATTTCTGAAAAAAACCGGTCACTGTCCAATTTATGTTGTGTTTGTTGCGAAGTGACAATATATTTGCAATTTGGCTTCATCTATTGCTGATTTAGTACAAATTATTTCAAATAGACCAAGACAAAGACGGGAGGTATAACATCAAGTATACATGCACTTCATGCTACATTAGAAAATTTCTTGTTTATACTGACGAAACCATGTATACAACGGGACTGTTGCTTATAACAAGATGGCAAGTTTGATTTAAATCAGGAACAGGCGACCTATCAGTAGAAACTGCAATTATGGTGTATACCCACTGTATATGTGGTCAAGTAATGGGAACCAGGTGGACGCTACTACCTGCCATACGTATTTGTAATCAAGCAGTCATGGATTTTAATTGATATAAAGTATTCGACAATGCGACTTAAAAGGCAACTAAGCATGTTTACCGAACACGTAGAGTTGACCGACGTAATGGTTATACGATTTGTCGAGACTACACATGTTACTTGGTGATTGGGGTTTATCTCAAGCTCGCAAACCTGTTAACACGACTCGCCCAATTAACTACAAATATTAAATAAACATTAGTTGCGCGGGCTGTGATAACAATAACTTTTAATCAAAGTGCCTATCTTGATATAATCACCTGACATATTATGTACATAAATTTGTCAGTATACATTAAGTATTGTAGAGAAGGAAATTCATTCAGTAAACCGATTTCGTTCTTATTGAGAACTCTTCGCCTTCTGTCCAAAATTTTCCAGGCACAGGGCTCGAACCTGCGCACGTCTGCTTCGGAATCTGTAGCCTTGACCACTGAGCCATCCTATCGCACAATACAATCAATTTTCATTTATATACCAGCTAATGTTTCTTAGTTAGACTTTCCTCTAGTTGGAGTCTATACGAAATGCTTTAGACTCAAAGTTCAAATTAAACTGCCCCAATCTGTGTGCATTGAACAGTCACTACACCACATAGAAAAGTGGTATTGAATTGAACATTTATATAATTAAACGAACATTGGTTTCGTTGGCGGTGATAGCTATTACTTTTAATCAAGTTTGTGATATTGATCCAAACACTTGACTCATTAGGTACATACATTTGTCTGTTTAATCCAAGCATTGTATACTATATTTATACTGTCCACAGCAAATTCTGGATATTCCATGATGAATTCCCAACAGGGACGAAACAGGTCTACTGCCTGCGAAACAAATGATTTTTTAATTATATAAATGTTAAATTCAACACCACTTCCCCATGTAGTTTGGTGTCTTTTCTAAAACGACAGACTGTGGATGGTTAGTTAGAACGTTAGGTCTAAAAGATGCTATACAAACTGCAACTAAAGGAAAGGCCAACAAAGAAAAATTAGTCAGTGAATAACTGAAAATTGTGTATAGCTTGCAGCTGGGTAACTCAGTGGTTAGAACAACTGATTCAAAAGCAGATGTGTCAAGGTTCGAGCCATGTCCGCATCAAATTCTGGACAGTACGTGATAAGTTTCCAATAACGACGACCCAATTTTACTGGATGTATTACCTTTTTCACAATACGCATTACTTAGTTTATACTGACAAATGTATGTACATAATGCGTCAGGTGTTTATATCAAGATCGCAACCTTGATTAGAAGCTAACAGGAATTATGCCATTTTTGTGTAGGTACTTATTATTGGGAAGAATTTAATCAATTCAAAATTTGGTTCATTGCGACAAAGCGACTGTAGACACCAATTTCGTTGTCTATTCAGGTTATTAGCAAAATATATTCAAATAATTTATACCTATTGTAGAGATGAATTAGCTGTACATTTAAACTAAGTACACAGAAAAACATTGTCGCAGAAGCTTTCATGAAGTTGTGAGATTTCTGCATGGACCAACAATAGTTTTTCGTATATATAACTCATGCCATTCAAACTCAGACATAGCCTAAAATATCAAATATCTAAAAGATCTTGATTGCATCTACGCGCAAATCTCCCGTGTGTGCAATTATTGAGAGAAGGTGATATGAATTCTTAATATCATGTTGGCCAGATTGGAATAAACGTCAATCCAATCGAGTTTAACAATTCGCTCAGCATAATTCATACAGCTATCTAGTAATTAACAGAATAAAGTACAATCATTGCAGTAGACATTTATATGAATAGACGAACATTGGTTGCGCGGGCGGTGATAACAATTATTAATTAAAGGTTGCGATCTTGACATAAGCACAAATCCCATTATGTACACATATTTGCCAGTATGAACTAAGCATTGTATAATGAAGAACAGGCAATGCACTAATTAGACCAGGTTCGTTTTTAATGGGAACTCATCTCGCACTATCCAGAATTTGCCGCGGCCAGTACTTGAAGATATTTACCTTGATTTAAATAAATAAATATATTCGCTGTTTGCTCGAGACAATTATGCAAAAAAGACGCAAGTCCGTCTTGAGATTTTTAAAAATAAATTTGGTTCACCGCTATCACACCTAAACATTTACACATGTTTTCGGAAATTCAATAGCACGCGCCAATATCAATAATTCAGCTGAATTAGTACTGATTTTACCTTGAAAGTGTTACAAAAAAGAATAATGTATTGTGAATATTTGCGTAAGGCAGCAAACGAAATTCGACAATTTTACAGGCTTCAACACAGTTTTGTCACCTAAGAGGTGCAGGCCAGAATTTCTGCGACCGGGGCTTGAAACGGTGCACATTTGCTTCAAGGTCTAGCATGACACGCATCCCGTAGTTCTGGCTACGCACCGTATGCCCTAGTTAGTTGCATTTTAACTGTGTTTCTGTCAGCCAATCCCTGCCTCGCTTATCGATGCGAAGTTAAGATTGGCCAATTCCGCTCCCTGGAAATGACTTAATTTGGGCCTAATAAAGCGAATTCAGACCACATTATAAATTATGTTTACTGCATTATACACTGGCAATATTATAATTCATACCTTATTACTTATATATATATATATATATATATATATATATATATATATATATATATATATATATACGAATTAAATCTACACACACACAGACAGTCATAAAGATGAAACTGAAAACGCACTCATTAGTTAACGCTACACAAACAGTAAATCATAAACAGAAATTGATTGCACGGATGGTGGTTTACGAGCTTGAAGTAGACACCAGTCCCAATGTAGTAAACCAGTCGTTGAGAAACTTGGCAAAACTACCGCCAGCCGCAACGAACTGACGCGTTTCGACCTTCCATGATCATCAGCAGAGTACGACGGCAAACTGACTAGCGAGGGTCAAACCGCATTGAATATATATGGAAAGTAAAATTAGATATGCGGCACTCACCTCTAGTAGTCTCGCATACATTGAACTTGATTGGAAATGTCGGCTGCACAATTTCTACGCAGTCACGAACTTTAACTGTTTGTAGCTTTCGCAATAGTTAACTGGAAATGTCGGCTTTATGCGAGACTGCTAGAGGTGAGAGCCGCATATCTAAATTTGATTTTCATATATATGCAATGCGGTCTGATCCTCGGTAGTCAGTTTGCCGTTGTACTCTGATGATGATCATGGAAGGTCAAAACGCGTCAGTGTGATGCAGCTGGCGGTAGTTTTGTTATGTTGTTCGACGTCTGGTTAAATACATTGTGATTGGTGTTTACTTCAAGCTCGCAAACTTGAGTTAAAGAAAGTAAATTTTAGAATCAGACTAGTTGACTCTCACTGAGTCAAAACAAATATGAATGTACGATTGTAGTGCGCAGTTAAGTATTATCGAATTAATTATCCAAAATAAACTTTAAATTTCATTTAATAAAACTTTCAATTATTGCGCAGGTTGTGATAACAGTCATTTAAATAAAAGTTGCGTTGTTGATAAAAAGACAAATGCTATTTTACATACATTTTTTCGATATAAACTAAGCATCGTGCAATGCAGAAAAGGCAATCCGTCTAAAATACCTGTTTCGTCCTTTTTGGTAAATCTTCACATACGGTCCAGAATATCCGTGGACAAGCCTCGAACTTAGACACGGTAGATTCACAGACTCAGAAACAGACGTGCCCATGTTAGAGCTCTAATCGTGGCAAATTCTGGACAGTATTTGAAGAGTTCCCAATAAGAAAAAAACTGACATTCTTCAATAATTTCGTTTTCTACATTAAACGATGCTTAGTTGATGCTGAAGTAATGTATATATTATAGGATTGGTGTTTATATGAAGATCGCAACCTCGGTTTAAATAAAGAATAAACATTGTTATCAATGTTTTCTCTTCCAAACAAAATGTGATGTGTATTGTTCGAAGACATATTTTATATATATATACTAACACATATAATTTTGAAATTTTGCTAAATTTATTTTGATTAGTTAAAAGAATATTATTTGTAATTATTCATTTGGTAAACAAAAATGTTTTTGTTGCAGTGTTACGAAAAAAAGAATGTATGCGTTTTAAAAAAATTATTTTAATAAACAATAAGTAATTAGAAGACTTTTAATTTATAAGTAAAGCGTATTTCACAATTAATATGTTGATTGATTGGCAACAAGTTATCCTCATCTGCATAATTGAGGTCATTCTAGCATGATTTATTGAACGTGTGCAAACATATTTGGTTAGTGAGTTTTATTCTGGTTGTATATAATATTTTTGACAAAGCATAACTGAAATTAAGCGAATTTTTTGCTCACAAAGTTTCAGAATCCCGTGCAACAAGTTTACGACCTGAAAATGGTTGAGCCTCCACTCACCTTGACTCAACCGAAACAGCCAATCACCAATTTGTCGGAAAATTTTCTGCAAACCAATCGGAAAGCGAGGAATTGCGTTCAACTCCTCTCGTTATATCCAAGCTTACTGCATAAAATCATAGTTTTCTTCTGCTGATTTACTATTGTCGGCATATTCTTTGAAGCAACATTCTATTGCTTCACTAATAGAAACATTTTATTTTCAAACAAATCTCTGTGTGTTCTGGAAATTCCGTAAAAATTCACGTTCATCGACAAACTAATCGCTGAGTTGCCCGCATCAAGCCGAGTAAGTGTTTCTGCTGTTGTGTTAATTTCCCAACAATGAATTTATTTGCATTTGTTTGAATTTTATGCTTTTAAAATTAAAACTAATATGCATATTTCAGGGTCTCCAGTTAGAACCTACATAGGCCTGTATTAAATGTTTATCATCTTAATTTAACTCGTCTAATATTCTTATTCAAACATTTTTTCATGATTTTTGCAAACGAGTCTTTTTACATAATACGGCGATGTTGCTAAAAACTTAGTTGCAATTCAAAAATAAATTAAATTCACAGAAAAAACAACAAGTATCCAAATACTCTCATAGCTCATATGAACGAATGGACAATAGAAAAAGTATACAAGTATTTTTAGAAATTTGATTGCGGAGTGCCAGCTTTCCTTTTTTTTCCAATGCCGCGTTTTGCATACGCGGTTTTAGCTTTGCACCTACAGTTTCACAAAGATCCAATTGATCAAAATTTCCATTTCCTTTTTGTCTTCGATCGGGCTGGGTTTGTATTCTTCCCTTTCTTCCGAAGGCTTCTGCATCGTTCATACAAATCATTGGAAATGAGGTTCTATCACATCTTTGTTTACTGGCGACGTTTCGGTGCGTAATATTCAGCACCATCCTCAGGTAACTATACACAGCACAATACTCACAATAGCAGATTTAAGCAAATGTAGAAAAAACACTTCTTCATATAAAAAATTTCAAAATGGTGCTTAAAATAGCATACTGAGTGAAATATTTTCAATAACCGTTTTTGCAATCAATTATGGCTTTTTTTGGATAACTTCTGTGCTTCTGACGAAAAATGACAACATTTCATCTTGAACACTGCACAGAAATTGTGCAACCGACAATTCCAATCACAAGTAAGGCATGCAAAACTACTTGGAGTGAGAGCTAAGTGTCTGATTTTAATACACTGTGTATTTATGGTAGTTTGATCCATGTTTTTCGGTTTCTATGGTGTCTGGATGATGCCCGAGGAAGATCACAACGCGTTAATATACGTGATTGACAGTGATTCGACTATATTGTGTGATTGGTTAAATCCAATGGGAATGGTGCTTATTACCATTAACGCAATCAATGAATGTTGAATTGTATATCTTACAATTATATATATATATATATATATATATATACACAATTATTTTTTACAAAATTATCCATTTATTATTTAATTTTCTAAATCTGACATCTAATAATAATAATTTGAATTTAAAATTTTCATCTTCGGATTCCGCGTGTTTTCGTTTATAAATTCCAGCTTCAGCAAACTTTTAGCATAAAGCGCAAGAGAAGTCAAACTCCATTCCTGGCCCATTACGTGCAAAAATTTCTCTTTGCAAACTAAGTGTTGTATAGTGCAGAAAAGGCAATTTATGCAGTAGACCGGTTTTGTCCTTATCGGGAACTCATCACGTACTGTTCAGATTTTGCCACGGACAGGACTCGATCCTGGGCAAGTCTGCTTTTGTTTCTGGGCTTCTGATCATTAATCCACAAAAATGACGAAACCAGTCTACTGGATTAACTACCTTTTCTGCACTATACAATTCTTAATTTAACCTGAAAAATGTATTTACACAATGGGCCAAGCGTTTCTGTCAAGATTGCAACCTTGATTAAAAGTAACTGTTATCACCGCCCGCGAAACCAACGGTCATTTAAAAATTATTTCCTGTTTGTTTTTTTTAACAGGATGCTCACTTACTAACCGAGTTTGTAAGATACTGCCTGTATCGTTTCACAAATCGTCAGTCCATAAAATTAATTCCTTATTCTGATTAAACAGCCGGAATAGAGGGTGGAAAAGTGAATTAATCACTTCTGTTCTGGGTGAAAAAATTTGCTGCATGCTTATCAAATATTCTGTAAATAATTTATATTCCGATTTGACCGATCGAAATTTGTTTCTGTAAAGCTATTGACAAGGCAACTGAATTTGCTGACAATTAAAAAAAAATCAAGTTGCCATCCTTTCCTACACCAAAAAATTGCATTTATAAGTTTAAAATGTTGCATGGATTGTGTGTGAAACCGCATACTACTAAAAATTATACATATTATTTAAATAAAAAATCATTTAATTAACCGAAATTATGATATGATTTGGTGGATAATTAGAACACAAGAATTAATTTTGTCGAAATACATATGAACAGCCCACACAAAAGGTACACAAAAGTATATACATATTACTCTGAATAATTTACATTTATTATGCTTAATTCGAAGCAGTTTTGCATTGAGCATGCGAAACTCAATGTCAATGCTAGTGCACGAACAAATTGTTATTTTTATTGCACAGTTCCTCGTAGCGTATATTTAATGCGATTGCCTTCCAATGTGGCGGCGTGTTAACCCAATTTGAAACGAGTTTGTTGACATGTCGCATTGCTTTAAATCAAGTTTGCGAGCTAGAAGTAAACACCAATCCCATTGCATTTTACCTGTCGTCGAGCAACAGAACAACACTACCGCCAGTCGCACGCGCTGACGCGTTTCGACCTTCCATCACCATCATCAGAGTACGACGGCAAACTGACTGGCGAGGATCAAACCGCACTGCATATACATATATATATGGAAAGCAAAATTAGATATGCGGCTCTCACCTCTAGTGGTCTTGCATACATTTTAGGTGACTGGAAATGTCGTCTGCACAATTTCTATGCAGTCACGAACATTAGCTAATTAAACGAACATTGGTTGCGCGGGTGGTGATAACAATTATTATAATCATTAGTTGTTTGTAGCTTTCGCCACACACACACACACACACACACACACACACACATCCACATATATATATATATATATATATATATATATATATAGGCAATACAACTTTAACAATTATAGATTGCATGGTGGTAACAATTCTTTGAATAAGTTTGCAAGCAACACGAGACCCATTTTTCATACACCTCGTCGGTATTTGCTCCGACAAGCATGAAGACCACCTTCTAATCTGGGCACAGGTACAATTCTAATTAAGTCAGAAAAATGTCGTATTCAACTCATTTTCAATATGCATGCACATTATTCCAAAAAAATCGACTACAATTGAGTTCGGCTCTGGCACCCAATATGGTCGACGTATTTGTGTACGCTTTTGAACGAAACAACGTGAATTTTCCAAGCAATGTGAAACTGTGCAACCGTTATGCTTCGAATACATACTTTTGGTACGTGAAAGAGGTGTACATGATGGAAGACTGCGTAATAAATGCAATAAACGACGTCAGAAGAGTCGATCTACAGTTTAAAGGCAAAAAGCAAGATTGTTAGCCTTTCTTCATTTGTTGCGCATACATAGAACTGCTAAAATTTATTATAATCAAGTTTTCGGTCTTGATATAAACACCTGACCCATTAATTACTTACATATGTCAGTAGAAATTAAGAATTGTATAGTGTAGAAAAGGCAATTCATTCAGTAGACCGAATTCGTCCTTATTGGGAACTCATCATGTACTGGCCAGAATTTGCCGCGGACAGGACTCGAACCTGGGCACGTATGCTTCGGAATCTAGTGCTCTAACCATTGAGCCACCTTGCCGCACTCAGTGGTAAGAGCACCAGATTCCGAAGCAGACGTGCCTGGTTCGAGTCCTGCTCGTGGCAAATTCTGGCCAGTACATGATGAGTTCCCAACAATGAAAACCGGTCTACTGGATGAATTGCCTTTTCTACACTATACAATTCTTAGTTTATACTGCATATGTAAGTAATTAATGGGTCAGGTGTTTATATCAAGACCGCAACCTTGATTATAATAATTGTTATCTCCACCCGCGCAACCAATATTCGTTGAACTGATGACATATCGGACAATACTCTCATGTAATAGCAAACTTTGAACAACGCAATATCTGCACTTCAGCAGCTACCACACGTTAAAATGGATAAAAGGCTTAGTTAGACATCTGTGCGAAAAATGATTTGCGTAATTATTTAACTGGCTTCTGTTTCACATAGCAGGCTTTTCACATCCGTTGTATTCAATTTTACACCGAATTTTTCGGCTTCCTGTTTCGGATGCCATATTCAACGGGAAGCACATCCCATGAATAATTTGACAATCATTATATCACGTGGTAAATTTAGTTTAAACGGTCGTTCTACTAGCTAAGTGTGTGTTATACATTTGTGTCTTCCTGTCTTTACACTCATCGAAACGAAACTAGAGTGCTCCAATAACACCTATTGACGACTCATTAGACATATTTCTTGAATGTTTGCGCCGTGTAATCTTCAAATGTTGGATCTCCGCGATTTGCGTCCTCGGATTGTCGCTTTGCACTGTCAGTTTCACACAGAGCCGTTTGATCTCCATTTCTAGGTACGCATCGAATTTGCCTCCTTATTGGCTGAGTGTGGATTCGCGGCTTCCTTCCGAAGGCGTTAACATCGCTCATAGTGACCGTTGGAAATGAGGTACGAACGAAGATTAGATTGCACCACATTTCCAGTGGTTAGCTTGAAAGATGTTGAGGCCTTCGGAAGAAAGGGACGAAACCGCATCCAGCCAATTTGAAGGCATACCTGGAAATGGGCATCAAACGTATCTGATAGTGCAAAGTCACAACTCGCGAGGATTCAAAATTTATTAGATAAGCGTACGCTTTGCCTCTGTGTATGTGTTCTCTTTTATTTTGTATTGAGAAGTAATCAGTTGCTGTAGGTGCACACTCATCCAAGTGAAATTACGGAGATCTAAAAACACCTGACGAATCACAAGAGAAGTGTATGAATGCAGTAACAGCCATTCAAGTGAAGCTATAGTTATAGACCTCAATTTCTATTTGCACACTTCAGGCTTATCTTTACACTTACTTTCCTAAATGAAGTATTTTCGTGCAACATCTCGGTAAAAAAGAAGGAAAGATAGTGCGAAAACCCGGTTGCAAATTAGGCACGGGAAAGAATTAAGAGGTTGTAAAAATAAAACTTAAATAAATGGTTTCATTTGGATAGGCAGTAATAGTAAAACGGGGTCATAAAAGAAATTCGAAAATGAACGAGTTTCTGATTTGGATTCGTACAACCTTTGCTTCCTAGCATTATTTAATGCTGTATTGCAAATTGGATCTAGTGAGTTTTCTACGGCTGTTTCATTCATTATGTCATTTCTCGATCTAATTTCGATGGATGCTCTATCAATCCTGTCGACCTACTTCGTCTGTAAGCATACATATTAATTGTGTTTCCAGTTTCTTTGTATAGCGTGCAAGATCTGATCTATTACAATGACGATATTTGAAAGCAATTCTTTACTCTCTTCATCCTACCTTAATTGATCGCATGGTTTCACCTCCATACATGAGGTTACGGTTGTTACACGATAAATTTTCGGCTGACTGTATGCAGACTAGATTCAACGTGGTGAATAGTACTCTTAAAATTAATGGTTACCCTTTGCATTTCACAGCTAAGTATAAAACTGATCATATAATAAAACAGGTTGAAAAAGTTTTGAACAATTGATGAGAAACCGGTGACTACCCACTCTATACATAAATGTGAAGAAGCATAGCCAATAGACTGCATTCAGCTGTGCTGTTCATAAATTGGCAGCTGACTTTGTTTGGACTTCATTCATCACCAACATCCCCTACATTATTAAGCAGACAAAAGTCCACTGCAGTCTGCCTTTAAAGTTGTCTTAAATAAGAATTCAACCAGTGGGCAGTCGTATTTTGGCAGATGAGTTAGAAAACCGACTTCACACTTGCCAAAACAAATAACATACCTGAATACAGTTTGTTGCGGAGAACTAACATATATGCAAGTATGTATTATGTGTTGCGAACCTAGTAACAGATTAGTTCAGTTGTGACCAAAAGGATAAACCAAAGGCAGCATGAACGGAAAGTATAATCTCATGCACATTCGTTTCGTGCTTACTGGCGACTCATCAGTAGGAGCCGGTATTACGCCCTTTAACCACTATATATTTGGGTGAGGAATGTGAGATAATAGGACGGTACAATCTCCTAGACGAATGTTTATACCTGCAATAGTGAAGCTAACATCATATAAAGTCTTCGACAATGAGACTTCAACGCTAACTCACACTATATGATATATATATATATATACTGAGTCTGTAAAGGATACTAACACCATGGCTATTGTGTTAGTAATCGATACCAACATTATCGGTGCATGAGATTATACTTTCCGTTCATGGTTTATCCTTCTGGTCACAACTGAACTAATTTGTTACTAGGTTCGCAACACCTAATACATACTTGCATATATATTAGCTCTCCGCAACAAACAGTATTTAACTGTTTTATATTGAATTTATTGATGTCATGCTTACCGCGAGATGTGATAACTGATATCGAACAAGGCCAGAGTGTATGGATTTACTGGAGTAACAGGTGTTCAGAAATAGTTGTAATTCTCAATTTCGGTGTACTATAGCATACATTGATATCCATCATGTTAGTACCATGTACCGACTTGGAAACCATAGTGTTAGTATCCGGTACTCATCGATTTCAAAAAAGTTATCAGTTACTAACACAATAGCCATAGTGTTAGTATCCTTTACAGACTCGGTATATATATTATATAGTGTGAGTTAGCGTTGAAGTCGCATTGTCGTTGACTTTAGATGATGTTAGCTTCACTATTGCAGGTTTACACATTCGTCTAGGAGATTGTACCGTCCTATTATTCCACATTCTTCTAGCAAATATATAGTGATTAAAGGGCGTAATACCGGCTCCTACTGATGAGTCGCCAGTAAGCACGAAAGGAATGTGCATGAGATTATACTTTCCGTTCAAGCTGCCTATGGTTCATCCTTTTGGTCACAACTGAACTAAGTTGTTATTAGGTTAGCAACACCTAATACATACTTGCATATATATTAGTTCTCTGCAACAAACAGTATTTAAATGTACATACATTTATAAGTATAAACTATTTATTGTATATTTTAGAATAGGCAATTCATTCAGAAGACCGGTTTCGTCCTTATTCTGAACTCATCACGTACTGCCATGAATTTGCCGCGAACAGGGCTCGAACCTGGGCACGTCTGCTTCGGAATCTTTTACAGTTAAATACTGTTTGCTGCAAAGAACTAATATATATGCAAGTAGGAGCCGGTATTACGCCCTTTAACCACTATATATTTGGTAGAATAATGTGGAATAATAGGACGGTACAATCTCCTAGACGAATGTGTAAACCTGTAATAGTGAAGCTAACATAATCTAAAGTCAACGACAATGTGACTTCAATGCTAACTCACACTATATAATATATATACCGAGTCAGTAAAGGATACTAACAATATGGCTATTGTGTTAGTAATCGATACCTTTTGGAAATCGATGAGTACCGGATACTAACACTATGGCTTCCGAGTCGGTACATGATACCAACCTAATGGATATAAATTTATGCTAAGGTTCACCCAAATTGAAAATTACAACAATTGCCGAACACCTGTTACTCCAGTTAAACCATACACTCTGGCCTTCATCGATATCAGTTATCACATTTCGCGGTAAGCATAACATCATTCAATTCAATATATTACAGTTAAATACTGTTTGTTGCGAAGAACTAATATATATGCAAGTATGTATTAGGTTTTGCGAACCTAGTAACAAATTAGTTCAGTTGTGACCAGAAGGATAAACCAAAGACAGCATGAACGGAAAGTATAATCTCATGCACATTCGTTTCGTGCTTACTGGCGACTCATCAGTAGGAGCCGGTATTACGCCCTTTAACCACTATATATTTGGTAGAAGTATGTGGAATAATAGGACGGTACAATCTCCTAGACGAATGTGTAAACCTGTAATAGTGAAGCTAACATAATCTGAAGTCAACGACAATACGACTTCAATGCTAACTCACACTATATAATATATATACTGAGTCAGTAAAGGATACTAACACTATGGCCATTGTGTTAGTAACTGATACCTTTTTTGAAATCGATGAGTACCGGATACTAACACTATGGTTTCCGAGTCGGTACATGGTACCAACCTGATGGATATAAATTTATGCTAAAGTTTACCCAAACTGAGAATTACAACAATTTCCGAACAGAAAAGCATAACGTTTTTCCTTGACACTTCACGTGTTCTTAGAAAATAGGAACATTTTATAATGCTGACAACATCCAAGGGTTATGACAGGATCTACCTTGGCATTTGTTCTTAGATGGTTAACAGACTGGACGGCAAGCTATAAAATTGCTGTGCTGTCACGGATAGAGAATTGAACCCTAGAATGCAAGATTTAAAATCAAATAAGGTTTTATGTTATTTATATTGCGCTGGGACTTTATTGGTGATCAAGAAGTATTTCAGCGTATAATCGTGCAGGTAAAACTAATTAAATAATGCTGAATAGCCAGGTAAAATTCTGTTTATGTTTTTTTATGAAAAGAATCAATAATGGATATTCCAACTAGTGTAGTTTTTCCTCCATGGTACTAGTTTTCAAGCGATTTACTCGGATCCACTTATCCTGAAACCTTTAATTAAATTAGAATAATAATAATAATAGTTGAACATTTAGACAAAATTGTATGAGATGGAAACAAATAAAAAAATAGAAGGACTTGCCATGTTTCCTAATTTCCAACTATGTAAGGTAGACTTTGCTCCCTTTTTCAATTTTTATGCAAACAAACATTTTCTTTGCTATTTTTAATGCTTAATTTGTCTACGCCCATTAAATGCTCATTTAATTTCATTTACTTTATTCGCATTTCGCTCATGAGAATTTTATATAAAAAAATTAGTTCAAGGCATTCACTTAATATAGAGCGATGGGTAAATGCTTTAAATTAACAGTGAAATTCAATGTCTTTAACATAAATCACATCGTCAAACAGAGTAATGAAAATAATTTATCTTTAACAATCATACAACATAATATTGCAATTATGTGTATATACGTATGTCATTGCAGATTGCAACTAGTATTTAGTTAACAAAGTGCTATGAAAAAAATAAAAGAATCCTGGATGGAAAGGTATAATACATTGGCACAATCCCTGAGCTGTTTCGTGCAGTTCATCTCAACGAGACGACAGTATGCCAAAGTCCAAAAAAGAATTTTTCAAGAATTGTGCAATTATATGCGCATGACCGAAACGTGCAAAGTTTTTAGAAAGTAGTCGAGAGGCTCTACTCATCTAAGCCAGCAATAATTATCCACTACACAACCAAATTGAAATATCTGCTGAATCAGCATCATAAACCATGCAAATGGATGCGCTGCAGTACAATTTAACAATAATTGATTGCGCGGGTGATGGTAACAATTATTTAAGTCAAGTTTGCGAGCTTGAAGTAAAAACCAATCCCATTGTATTTAATCAGTCTTCGAATAACATAACAAAACTACCGCCAGCCGCAACGCACTGACGCGTTTCGACCTTCCATGATCATCATCAGAGTACGACGGCAAACTGGCTATCGAGGATCAAACCGCATTGAATATATATGGAAATCAAATTTAGATATGCGGCTCTCACCTCTAGCAGTCTTGCATACATTGAACTTGATTGGAAATGTCGGCTGCACAATTTCTATGCAGTCACGAACATTAACTGTTTGCAGCTTTCGTCACACACACATATATAGGCAATAAAATTTAACAATAATTGATTTCGAGCTTAGCAGGTTGAAGCAAAAACCGCTATAGCAAGTGAACCATGCTAATCGATACTAACGGCGAAAATTGAAGCACAAGAAATAAGTTAAATAATAAAGGCAATATATTCTACGTCGTCACCCACGAGACACATTAGTAAAATTCAGAAGCAAATCGGATAAACGGATCTGATCAGGTGCGATCCCTGTCCGCGGCAAATTCTGGCCAGTATGTAATGGGTTCACAAAAAGGACGAAACCGGTCTACTGGCTGAATTGCCTTTTCTACACTATATACAATTCTTAGCTTATACTGACATATGTATGTAAATAATGGGTCAGGTGCTTAACTCAACATCGAAAACTCGATTATAGTAATTTTTATCACCGCCCGCGCAACCAATCTTTGTTTAATTATATAAATATTCATTTCAATACCACTTCCCCATGTAGTGTGGCGTCCGGTCAATAATGATAGATTGGGGATGGTGAGTTAGCACTTCAGATCTAGGGGGATGCCTAAATGTAAAAATGACTAACCGAGTAATATTTGTTAGTATATAACTGAATATGGTGTGTGGTTGAATCTATCAGTTTCGCAAAGACCAGATTGTTCCTTATTTCCAGATACGCATCGAGTTTGTCTTCTTATTAGCTGGATGCGTATTCTTCCCTTTCTTCCGAAGACATGAACATCGCTCATACTAACCACTGGATTTTAGGTACGATCCATTCTTTTTTGAATTGCAACATTTTGATAGTGACGTTTTCATATCATTATCAGATCTCTAATCTCTCTCTCACACACACAAGTACACAGTACAATGCTCACAATAGCAGATTTAAGAGCTTTATTCGTGACAATTTGTGGATATTGCGTGATGAGTTCCCAATAAGGACGAAATTTGTCTACACTATACAATGCTTAGTTTATACTGGCAAATGCATAATGCGTCAGATGTTTACATTCAACTCGGAAACTTGATTAAAGTAATTGGTAACACTACCTGCGCAACCAATGTTTGCTTATCTATATGAATGTATAATTTGATACCACTTCACCATGTAGCGCGGTTTCTGTTCTATAATGGCAGATTGTGGATGTTTAGTTGGAACTTTAGGTCTAAATGGATGCCATATAGACTCCACCAAAAAAGGCTAACCGTGAAACCTTAAAGAATATGTAATTGGAAATTTATCGTAGTGTCCGACAGAGTCGCTAACTGGTTAGAACAGTGGATTTCAAATCAGATGTGGCCAGGTTCGAGCCCTGTCCGCGGCAAATTCTGGACAGTACGTGATGAACTCTCAATGAGGACGAAACCGACCACTAGGATGAATTGACTTTCTGCACTATATGATAATTTGTTTACAATGATATATATATATATATATATATATATATATATATATATATATATTTATTCTATATATGGCCAGTGTCAAATCCCCGTTTTCTTCTCGATTGAGTTTGATGTCAAGGAAGGGAAAACTGTCGTCTTTCTCCACCTCGAGAGTGAATTTGATGTCTGAATCGGCTCCATTTGCTGGATTAAGGATTTCGGAATGGTCTGCTGCTTCTGAGAAGAACAACTAGATATCATCTACATACCTTTTGCAGATTGCGCACTGGTCAATTATATATTTCAGGCTCGTTTTTTCCAGATGATACATGTATACATCTGCCAGGAGGGGTGCAATGCAACTTCCTATAGCTGCTACACCATTGATCCGGGCGGTAGTATATCCCTTCTAATGTAAATTGCACGTTTATCGCACATGCTAATTTGAGGTCTTTGATGTCATTGGTGTCTATAGGGAAATTAAAAAACTCATTTTTGATGAGGTCACACAAGATCTCCGTTGTCTTATCCAGTGGTATGTTTGTAAATAAGGATGAGACGTCAAGCGAGACCATTTTATTCTGTAGGATGTTCTTCCCCTTCAATTCATTTGCTAGTTCGAAGGAGTCCTTGATAGTGTTTGCGTTTATGATGCTTCGTATTGGTTGAAGTATTTTGCAGAGAAACTTGGCTGGTTTATGTTGTGGAGCGTTGATCATTGACATAATAGGCCTCGTATATATATATATATATATATATATATATATATATATATATATATATATATATATAGCATTTGTGTTTGCATCAAAGTCGCATCCTTGATTTAAATAAATAAATAAATCAGACGCAAATCGGAAAAATACAGACGCCCACTTGGAAACGCACTGGTACATGCAGGAGCTGAGAGCTGAGATGCCTGCCTGCAACGTAGTCCATCGGGATAAATTAACCAAGATCATGGCTCTTTATTGGTCTGAACATGAGAATCAACCCGGCTCAAACAAAAACGCACGCACAAAATGATTTTTAAGCTACAATCCACTCAAAGGACTGCAGCAACCTGGTAGATATAAAAATAGAAACCAAGAGAATTAATCAATCAATGCAAGGTTACGGACACCAGTCAAGACGGACGGACTTGTGTAAGGCTTCTTTTACCTTGTGACCTATCGAAGTACAAGGCCTCGGAGATACAAAGACCTTGAAAGCGCACATTGATAAAATGTTGACTTACCTTTACTTTTCTAATCGATGCCTGAAAAGAATGTGAGCATATATGATGAACCTGCAATAAAAGTTAAAAAAACGGATCTTAATAATCATCAATATCACCTTCATAGACGACATTTCCCACAGCTCCATCCTCTTACTTGGGATTGAATTTAATTTATCCTTTAAATCCAGGAACATTACTTTGTTAAAATGATTGGACCATTAAAAAAGCCAGAGACTAAATTCAGAATGGCATCTCGCCTCGGGAACATCTTTACATGAACTGAAGCACCGAGTGCATTATTTCCTGAACAACGTTCAGATCAGTAAAAACCATTGCATGCAATAGAGAAAACCTACTGAGATTAAATAATGTAGGCATTATTTCATAGTAATTTCTGAACTTTTTAAAAATTAATCAATCACTTATCCTGCAAGTGGAGATAACAAATTTTAAAGTCAACTTTACAAACTTCAGATAAATACCAAACACATTCGAAAAATCCAGTCTCACAACATTGCAAACCTCATTCCAGTCACAGGTACTTACGAATTTCCACCCTCCATGGTAACCATCAGAACACGACGGCAATTTGGCTATAGAGAATCAAACTTCAATGCACTCGTATGCTGCTCTCATCTACTGTAATCCCGTACTGGACTGATAGATTGGCTTCGTCTTACGACTTGTTAGATTCAATGTGATTGGCCCTTATCTCAAGAATGCAAACTTGATTTTTTAAATTTATAAAATTAATTCCGTTATGGATGTTATCGGTTCCACTACAATAAGTCTACAGATATATATATATATATATATATATATATATATATATATATATATACCGTTACAAGTTTCACCCATTTTTTGAGGCAACGCAACTAAATCGAGACCAATTTAGAGGAGAAAAAAATACCCCAGAGATTAACGCTTAGTATTCACTTTGGAGGTGATCATCCAGCTGAGATCTTCAAAAGAAAAGTAGTTTGAGCGACTAAAGCACAATTTTCATCAATACATGTGAGAGTTGTGTTCAACACAACAAAACTGATGCGCACAAATGAAAATGATAGCCTCACTGTGACGTCAACACCTTTGTCTGTATACAAATTTCAATGTACCTGCAACGCTCGGTACATCAGCAAATAAAAAAAGATGCTTGAACCTAGACTAAATCAGCATCTCTCTCAAAAACTAATAAAGGGAGGGTGCAGCCCCTGTACAAAAGTCAACAATTTGCGAACATGTACTACTCACAGGTCATGCTGTTAGTAGTAACAATTTTCAGTTCTGTACAAGGCAAAAACGGAAAAAATGCTTCTGGTTTTTGAAACTATTGCAATTATTAAGCTGAATCCCTGCTTAAACGTACAGAAAGTAATTCAAAAAGAAATTAAATTGGACTTGAACAAAGACATAACTGACAGGCCTTTAAAAATAGCCTACGTTCCGAAAAATACGACACACCCGTCAATTACGGACGCACCTACAATGAAAGCGATGACACACCACATGACGTTACGCATAAGGAGTGGTCTAAATTGCGCAAAACAAAGAAAGAAATAGCTTCCAGGGGATTGGTTACGATAAATGTACAGTTGGGATTGGATGAACGAATATACTAACGAATCCAGAATAATGGCTGCAGGTACTGGTAGAAATAAGATTTATTAATAAATGTTATTCCATGAATAAGTGTTGTTTCACACAGACACACACACACACACACATATATATATATATATATATATATATATATATATATATATATATACCATCCGTTTCTGCGCTCAAAAGTTGTCAGAAACTTGGTTAAACTAAGAAAGCACGCTTGACGGCTATTCTACAAACGTATTACTAGAAAAGCATGAGAACAAACAGTAAACATATATTTGCGATGACTAAAATGAATTATCTAAATTCGATCACAAATCAAACTGACTTGGGCATAAGTGTTTGGCTTTAGATCCCGACGATTTTCTCGAGTTGATGTCACACAAATTGCCACCTCGTAAAGTTGCAGTATGCAACTCCGTCTTTTTCATTACAACCTTATTCTGTCAATTTTGAGAAAAAACTTTAATGTCAACATTTTATCTGGCATCGTGTTGACCAACTAAAAAGGCGATGCCTGATTGTTTAGTTTACTTTCGAATTTAGCCTTACTCACGCTGTGTTGCGATTTATAATGAGGATAAGTGCCGCACAGCTGTTATGCGTCCGAACATAGCTTCATTTCATCGATTAAAATCAATATTTAATAATTTTTTAAATTTTAGGTTAATTTGGTAAGTGTAAAGTTTTCTTTTACTTATATATATTATAAAAATGATCTTTCTTTTTATTATTGTTATTATTATCGATTTTGTTATGTGTTGTTTTAATTAATAATTATATTATTCGTTTAATTGTTTGTAGCCCAAAAATATTCATACTGGAATTATATTTAATGGTATAATAACATCATAAAATATAAGTATCGGTCGTATAATTAGTAGTATTTGTATTAGTATTAGATATAGTAGTAGAAGTAGTGGTAGTAGTATTTAGTATTATTAGTTTTTGTATTAGTAGTAGTAGTTTTACATATAGTAGTATTTGTAGTAGTAATAGCAGTAGTACGAATAGTAATATTATATATACATATATATATATATATATATATATATATATATATATATATATATATAATTTAATTTAAAACATAATAGAAATTTTACGTTTTTATGATCAATCATATATTTTATTTTAAATTATTTTTAATACTCATGGTCAAAACGATATTGGACATAAAAACGTGAACACACCATAAATCCATTAAACTGTTTATAAATATTTGTAGAAAAAATCAAGATATTCAGGACAATTTTGAAAACAAATTAACCAACTTAAGTATGGTTGCACGTCGTTCGAAAAATAATGGCAAAGATTCATCCGCTTTGTCGTCATGCGACTCTAATTTATTAAGCGATTCCTTCTGTTCGGCTGCCTTAACATCGTCAATGCCCTCCGCAATTCCAATTGCCACTTCAGTGGCAAAAATTGATCTTGAATTCGAGGCATCAAATGAGCCGGAAAAGGTGCCGAGACCGGACCAGCTTCTAGTGGACCGAAGCAAGTTAGCAAAAGAAAAAAACCATGGATCAACACGCTGGACACGTCGTTGCTTCCAGTCGGTTCGTAGCAGTTTCAAACTTGGCAAACAAATTGGTGATTTTAGTAGAGGCAGGACTGATTACTCGCGTGGCATTGTGTCGTCTGGCCCCGAAAAAGGTCATGCCATCGGCGTCAATTTCACCACTGTTGCCATTATGCTTCTTAGTTTTACCTCGAGTTTTTCAATGCTGTTCCAAACTAATGGAGCTGTGGCCAGCGCTGAAGTCCTACGCTTTAATGGACCAGATTTGCACAAGTTAGGCAAATACGTACACATCGATCCACGTCTACCGTTGGAAGAGCGTCGCATTTTATCGGATATGTATGGTGCACCAGCGGTACACAGGTAGGTATTCGGAATTCTTCTGCCGGTTTCTTAATCCTCCCCACTTTTCGAATGCGTTAAACTAATTAATCAATGTGTTATAGCCAATTTTACGTTCTAACTTGCCTGATTAAATTTCTTATTATCACATTTTCCTAATTTTAAAATATACATTGCTTTTTTGTGCGTCTTACCTGCTTTCTTATAATTTATTCCGTTTTTTAAGATGAATATGTACATATATATATGCACTAGTTTTTACGATATATATATATATATATACCTTTATTTTGTGAAATAAGGTATACTTTATCCAACATATTATTTCGTGCCTTCTTAAAATGCTTACATAGGCTATATTCATCCATCGTAATATCTCTCTATATGATAATTCCTAAAACTCATCTATACATTCTCTATGACGTAGGCTATCAAGCAACTTGGAAAAAATAATACGTTTTGTTTCAATTGCCTGAAACATATGCAACAAAATTAATTTCTAAGTTAAGGGAAAGTCTTCTCAGCTGCTTTTGTTAACACAAAATGAGAAAGATAATAAATTTTGAAGATTATCGATTTCTCTATATTGGTGTTCTGCTTCCTATTATATCATTGTTTTACAATCTAGCAGGTATTTATTCGGCGTGTGGTGATCACGATTCTCGGAATTAAGCTTGTAAACTTAAAATAAACACCATTCCAATTTCACCTACTTGTTTTTATAGCGCATATACATTTGGTGAGAACTCAATTCGTGGGTGCAAAAAAATGTTATACTTAACATCTACATTCACGTAATTTGTATGCAAAAATTATTAGGGCAGAACCACGTGTATAATTCACCATAACCTCAATACACCTTTCAACTTTGCCTTTATCCAAAATATAGAAGGCTAAAATGAGTCAGTACGAGTTTTACTACCGTGTGCGACTAACTAAATAAATCAAAATTGTTATTATCTCCAGTTTAATAGGCTAATTCAAAGAACTAATTATATTCAGCATCTGTTCGCTTATATATATATATATATATATATATATATATATATATATATATATATAGCTAGTCAGTTTGCCGTCGTACTCTGATGATGATCATGGATGGTCGAAACGCGTCAGTTCCTGCGCCTGGTGTTAGTTTAGCTATTTAGATTGACAACTTGTTAAATACAATGGGATTGGTGTTTACTACAATTTCGCAAACTTTTTTTTTTTAAATTGTTACCATCACACGCGCAATCAATTACTGTTTTATAGCAAATGCAACGGTTTTTATTCATAAAATCCAATTAAACCATAATTCGCAGGATTCGTCGCTACCAGAAGTCCACAGAGCGAAAAATTGCCGTTCCAGCGTTTAGCTCGAGAAATAGCTCAGGATTTCAAGACACATCTTTGCTTCAAGAGCTCCGCTTTTTCAGCTCAGCAAGAGGATAGCGAGGCATACCCTGTTGATTTATTCGAGGAAACCACTTACTGCTGACGAAAAGACACATCTGGCAAGACTGCAGACACTGGGAGTTAATTACTACATGTAAAATTAAAAGTGAACTTTGAAGGGAATTTAAGGTGTCCGTAGATGATGTAAAGACACATAGCAGCTTACCATATGCACCAGATGACATCGACTACAAGAGTGACCACATTGGCTCAATAGAGAATGATATCATGAATAAATCAACCATTAACATCTTCTGTCTACGAGTGAGTGCAGAATTGACAAATCGTTGCTCAAAATTCAGGTTCATTTGCTTCCCTTTCTACACTATACCAGGCTTATTTTACACCGACAAATGAATGTACATAATGACTCAGGTGTTTATATATATCAAAATCGTAACCTTGATTTATTTTATTGTTATCAGTGCCTACGCAACCAATGCACAATTAATTATCGACGAATTTCAAATGTGTCCGTTGCGTGTAGCTGTCGGTTGCTTTACTGAGTGGCGTGACTAAGGAAATGTGAAATTCGCGTTTGTCTAGTTCGTAAATTTTAAAAGAAATAGTATCTGTCACCAACGGTATAATAATTGAATGCCAAATTTTAAGAAAAATATTTTTTCGTTAGTAAATACCAAAAATAAGGACATTGGCAGCAAATAATAGAAGTTGTGCACAACTTTAATACGGAATATTCCAAACTTTAATTTTTGGAATCATGTGGTTTTAAATTGTACAAAATTAACATTCTTATTGACTTGCAGGATTACTGATTGCCTAACGCCTCTTAAACACAGATGATAGCCTCTACTTTGTTTCGAAGTATCGCAATGATATCTTCATCATTAATTTGACCCATAGGATAATATTTGAAAATTTAGAAACTTTGATACTATTGAAACACTTTATCCGTTTCTAATTTAATTTTGCTAACTCTTAATTATTTACTCTATTCATAGTATCTTGCCCCCTCGTCACCTGAATGCCACTCGTAATTACGTCATTTCGGAAAGTACGTGTAAAAATGGGTTTCACGTGTGCATTTAGGAAATGACAGTTATCATTTTAGGTTCACTTGAATGACTGTTACACGTGCCTGTAATTACATGTAACAGCTTAGTCCTCAGTCTTAAGTAAACGTTCACGCACATACGCACAAACATACAGACTTGACATACGCTTATCCAGCGAATAGTCAGATGTTGCTAAATCGCTGTAATTTCACTAGGATGAGTGTACACGTGCAGTAATTAATTACTCCTCAATCCAAAACAAACAATAACACATACACACAGGTATGATGTATGCTTATCTAGTGAGTTGTCATTAATTTTCATTAAATCACTGTAACCTCATTTTGAAGAGTGCACATATGCAGATAAACACACAAACCAATTTGATATACACTTACCTAGTAAAAAAACAAGTTATGCTTAAGAGATCTAACAACAAGGACAAATGCAAGTATGTATTAGGTTTTGCGAACCTAGGAACAAATTAGTTCAGTTGTGACCAGAAGGATAAACCAAAGGCAGCATGAACGGAAAGTATAATCTCATGCACATTCGTTTCGTGCTTACTGGCGACTCATCAGTAGGAGCCGGTATTACGCCCTTTAACCACTATATATTTGGTAGAAGAATGTGGAATAATAGGACGGTACAATCTCCTAGACGAATGTGTAAACCTGTAATAGTGAAGCTAACATAATCTAAAGTCAACGACAATGCGACTTCAATGCTAACTCACACTATATAATATATATACCGAGTCTGTAAAGGATACTAACATCATATATTAGTTAGTAACTGATAATCTTTTGAAATCGATGAGTACCGATACTACATCATGGTCTCCCGAGTCGGTACATGATACCAACCTGATGGATATAAATTTATGCTAAAGTTCACCCAAATTGAGAATTACAAATAATTTCCAAACACCTGTTACTCCAGTTAAACCATATAAACTTGGCCTCTTTAACATACTGCTATCACATTTGCGCAGGTAAACATGACATCATTCAATTCAATATATTACAGTTAAATACTGTTTTGTTGGTGAAGACCTAATATAGGTGCATAAAATAGGTTTTGCGAACTTAGTAATAATTAATTAGTTAGGACTAGAAGGATAATTGGTAATATGAACGGAAAAGTATCTCATGCACATCTGCTCGTGCTTACTGGAAACGAATGTGCATGAGATTATACTTTCCGTTCATGCTGCCTTTGGTTTATCCTTCTGGTCACAACTGAACTAATTCGGTATGCAATCTGAAAATCAGGTAATCTGTGATACCGTTTGACTTTGGTATTAGCTTACATTGCTTTACATTGCGTCGGCCAAATGTCAAAAATTTACTCGCTATGTTGAAATTAATAATTGAGATCTATCAACTTAATTGTAATAGCATCATTTATTTTATTGGTATTCTTAAAGCGTTTAATTCAATACAATTTTTTTTATTTTTCAATAGCATCTAGCCATCATATTAATTTATGAAATTAGATGTTGTCAATCACGTTAATATAATTATAATACATTATAAAATAGTTTATGTGAACAGTGACGCTAGTCAATAGTAAAAAAATGAACACAATCGATAATAACTATCTGGAAGAGGCATAATATTGTTATCGCCAAAATGCATTTGTCTTCTTTTACGGGTTCTATCAGAGTTCACAATAAACGTCTTATTTAGACTAGTTTTATTATGAACTTTTTCTCTTTTGCCTACGTGAAAAATGCTCGTACAAAAATAAGGACGGCTTTGCTGAATCAAAGCGCGTCTCATAGTGTAGAGGCCCTTTAATCACTACCCTAGGAGAGGCCGTGTGATGCCAGTCTCGTGGGTCCAATATAATTAGATTGATCGGTAAATTTAGAACAGCTAAATTCCTCAGCACATTCTCCAGGGATAATTTTCCTAAGTGCTTCAGTCAACTGCTTTGTATCCCAAAACTAATGGTGATTATCCATTATATTTAAAAAAATATTTATTCTAATATATTTATTAACACAAACTGCGAATGCTCACACGTCTCACTGATTGCCATCGTACAACGTTATGAAAGCAAAGACCTTGAAAACAGAGAATGCAATAAATTTTCCTTTAACGAATTTTAAATCCTTCCCGTGATATCAATAATTATAAAAAATTGTCATCAAAATTCGGCGTAGGTAGATTAATATAGAGGAAATCAGATATGTTTGTACCAGAACAGTGGAATCGAGTACCCGCCGCAAATAAAATCTCGAAAGGCATGAATATTGAAGTCAACAATGTCAAGCCATAAAATTGGACAATTTAAGTAAAGTAAATTCCAAACTAATTACGACATTTAATACAAGTAAACAATCATTGATTACGCGGTTAGTGGTAACAATATTTTAAATCAAATTTGCCATCTTGAAGTAAACACCAATCCTATTTTATTTCACCAGTCGTCGAACAACATATAAAGACAACCGTCAGTCACACGTAGTAAGTGTGGTTTTGGATAATGGTTTGGACGCACAAAATTTTTGCTTTAATACGACGTGTAGAGGATACGCATTCAGATGTGTGTCAGTTAAAAATGACACAAGTTCACCCATTTCTGGGGAGTAGTGGATAAATTACATTTACCGCCGAGTTTCCCGCGTGCCGCCACATTCCTACTCCACCCTCGCTTCTGGCACACTTGCCTACATTCTGGCCATACTCAACTAGCAAGTAGTGTAGAATTCGCAGAAAACTCAATTTTTATGACTCGATCTTGAATGAAATGGCTGTACACAATATAGTACAGGCAAGGCTCATGCTTCAGTTTCGCGTTTGGCCAGTTGAGGCTGGCATGCCGTCAGGCCGGAAATACGCCTGCCAATACGAATGAGATTGGATAAAAACCAAAAATTACAATTTTGTTTTTTAGGAATGTGTCACACGTCGAATAATTTCCTAATTTACTGGTGCGTCGTATTTTGCCAGGTAAACATTACCGATCATCTATTATTTTAGTATTTTTCATCAACGTATCATTTGCACAATGAAATAGGTAGTGTAGTCTAGTTTTAAAGATCGATGGAAACAAATTTATTTTCGATTCACTTGCACAGAATGAAATCAGCAGCTCCAAATGAAAATGAAATTTGGATGTTCGGCTCAAATGATTTGCAGAAGGTCGGCTCGGACGAGATGTACACCGGACCTCTGATTGAGACCAGCAATGGTGCCATCTACATGGAACGGCCGAAGGACAAAATCGAAACTGTTGGCAAAGTGTTGGCAAACATTCTAAACCAAATCAAGTCAAGTGACATTGAGACGTCTGATGGAGGAGATGAGGAGGTGCCAGAAGGACTAGCCACATCGGCGAGGCAGCTTAGAAGACAAGAAACAGGTAAATACTGTTTGTTGCAGATAACTAATATATATGCAAGTATGTATTAGGTGTTGCGAAACTAGTAACAAATTAGTTCATTTGTGTCCAGAAGGATAAACCAAAGGCAGCATGAACGGAAAGTATAATCTCTTGCACAATCATTTCGTGCTTACTGGCGACTCATTAGTAGAAGACGGTAATACGTCCTTTACCCACTATATATTTGGATGAATAATGTGGGATAACAGGACGGTACAATCTCCTAGACGAATGTGTAAACCTGCAATAGTAAAGCTAACATCAGATAAAGTCAACGACAATGCGACTTCAATGCTAACTCACACTATATAATATATATACCGAGTCTGTAAAGGATACTAACACTATAGCTATTGTGTTAGTATCCGATACCAACATTATTGTACCGAAAAGGGTACATGGTACTAACACTATGGTTTCCGAGTCGGTACATGGTACCAATCAGATGGATATCAATTTATGCTAGAGTTCACCGAAATTGAAAATTACAACAATTGAATTAATTGTAATATATTGAATTGAATGATGTCATGTTTACCGCAAAATGTGATAACTGATATCGATCAGGGCCAGGGTGTATGGATTTACTGGAGTAACAGGTGTTCAGAAATTGTTGTAATTCTCAATTTCGGCGAACTATAGTATAAATTGATATCCATCAGGTTGGTATCATGTACTGACTCGGTAACCATAGTGTTAGTACCATATACCTTTTCTTTGGTAATAATAATACAGACGTTACCAACACAATAGCCATAGTGTTAGTAACCTTACAGACCCGGATTATATATTATATAGTGTGAGTTAGAGCTGAAGTCACTGTCAAGTAGACTTTATATGATGTTAGCTTCTAATTATTGCAGGTTTACACACATTCGTCTAGGAGATTGTACCGTCCTATAATCCCACATTCTTGACCAAAATATATAGTGGTTAAAGGGCGTAATACCGGCTCCTACTGATGAGTCGCCAGTAAGCACGAAACGAATGTGCATGAGATTATACTTCTTCCGTTCACGCTGCCTTTGGTTTATCCTTCTGGTCCAAACTGAAGGAACAGGTATGTTTGTTTGGCATTTAATAATTAGAAACAAATTTTTACCAGTTTTCCAGCCGATTTTGAATGCAAAAATTGATAATTGTAAATATTTAATTCAAGATTGCAAATGTTTAAATGTTAAAACAGCATAAATAGATTCGATTTTGGCATAATGTGTGATTATTGTCTATTTATATCTGCAAATAGAAACTTGTTTTCTTCAATTTTTATTATCGGTATAATTTAAAAAAACGCAGAAGACAGCCCGTTCGAGTACAAACTTTGTCCATTGCAGTTTTACCCGTGTTAGTCAATCTGCTATCGTGCTCTGATAATGTTCCTGGAAGACCGAAGCACTTCCACGTGCGCGACTGACGGTCTTTTCGCTGTTGTTCAACATATTCGATTATTTTATTCTGTCACAAGTACGCCGTTGTGTTGAATTGTGTCAAATATAAAGAATTCAACATCCTATTTCCACCAGAACAGTTCGGATTCGGATTCCCGTCTTATGCAAAAATATTTCTGTACAAAGTGAATTATTGACAATAATGTAACAGCATATGAATATTCGTTTTGTTGAACATCACGTAAATTATCCAATAAATGCAGCCGAAAACTAAATACTTCCTAACTCATTATGTACATACATTTGTCTATATAAACTAAGCACTGTATGATGTAGAAAAAACAATTCAGTCAGTAGGACAGTTTCGTCCTTATTGGGAACTCATCAAGTACTGTCAGGAATTCGCAATGGACAGGGCTCGACCTGGGCATCTTTGCTTCGGAATCTGGCGCTCTAGCCATTGAGGCATCCTGCCTTACACTACACACAATGTTCAGTTTTGTTTGAACTTGTTTCAGTGGCTCAGGGGTTAGAGCACCAGATTCCGAAGCACACGTGTCCAGGTTCGAGCCCTGTCCGCGGCAAATTCTGCCCAGTACATGATGAGTTCCCAATAGCGACAAAACAGATCAACTGGATGAATTGCTTTTTCTGACATATTAATGCACATAATGAGTCAGGTTTTTATATCAAGATCGCAACCTTGATTTAAATAATATAAAATACATTTTTTGGTAACGGAAATGAATACTTTTAATAAATTTGCAACAGTTAATACCGATATTTTACAGTTTGCGTACGCGCGATTTCACGGATTTTTAATGCTGCGTTTCCCGTCTCTTTTTTATCTTATAAGTACCAAATTTCTACTATGTACGCTAAGCTGTAAGCATAGCCACGTGTATGTTAGGATTGTAAAAACATAACTAATTAACTACAAAAAGTGATTGACTTCAAATGCCTACGCATTAAATATAATGTATGTTTAAAAAAGCCATGCCTTGTACAGACTTAATGAGAAAAACACCAATTTTTGACACATTTACTGGTAACTCTGCGACTCCCATTGTTGAATCGTTCTTAAGCACAACGCACGTATGTACACCGTGGTTTCTTTATTTTATACAGCAATTATCATAAATTTCTGATCCTAAATCATTAAACCTGTTACTGTGTAAAATATAAATAAGCTTGTGCAATACTGGGCAATGCATATTTACCTGATCCATGTTTTTAATAACACAGCGTTTTTCCCAGCTACTTTTTTTAAATCAACAATTGACGATACTCATTGTTGGACGCATTCTATAAGCCACATTTCATCATAAAACATAGAAACAAATTATAAAAGAAATGTGAAAATTATTTTTCTATACCAGTGACTTGCTAATCTCGTAATAGCTGGGAACGATTTACTAGACAGGTGCAGGCTATTACCTATGCTTGTCGGTAATTTTCTATGTTATGCAACTGGTTAGATTAAAGTTTGATTGGCGTTTATATCAAGCTTGAAAAGGGGATTTAAAAATTATTAACATTAACGTAAAGCATATTTTTTTCTCCATTTAATTGTATTTCTCTATCACTTTCACGTCCTAGTTCAGATTTAGCTTCATTTTATTAAACACACACTCTCATTTTGCCTTCATTACGTCTCTTTTCTGCAGGTTTGCCTTTATGTGGGCATAAAGTGGATGATAGGGATACAAATTTGGTTTTAGCTATTATTATGAATTTTTAATTAGAATCGAAACACATATCGTGTACTGAAGCATAAGTTTATTATAATAAAGTTACAATCAATAAAGGTATAAGGCTGTTTTTCTCCAGAACTGAACTCTGTTTCAGTATATGATACTTCATACAGTAACGATTAAAGAATAAGAGAAATTAAGTTAGAGTAAGTATATATATATATATATATATATATATATATATATATATATATATATATTACTAAATTATAATAAAACCTTGTATAACTTGTAGTCATTTAAAACAAAAATGCTATACAGCAGGGAATTTATTTTACTAACTAAATCAAGTTTGCGACATCAAGGTAAAACAAATCCAACCAGATAACGACAAAACTAACATGAGTCATATATTCCGTTGCGTTTCGGCACTCTATTTTCTTCATCATAGCTCGAAAGAAACTGACTAATGAGCGATAAATTGAAATTCACTCTCAACAAAATCAAAAGTAGAAATGTTATTCTCAAATTTAGTTATTTCGTATACATTGAATTTGTCCAATAATTTCGCATGTACAATTTCAATTCCCTTAGTACATTTTTGCAATTTAGTCATACATATATATATATATATATATATATATATATATATATATATATATATACAAATATATATACATATTTATACATATATATTTATACACATATATATTACATAATCAAACCATTTTTGACTGCATGACTGGTGATTAACATTTTATAAGTGAAGTTTGCGTGATGGAGGTAAACACCAATCATATCGTATTTTATCAGTCAGGCAACAAAGCAAAATGACAGTCATTGGAGCGCACCGATTGTTCTACTACCTAACTTGTACATGTCTGATAATGGCCTTAATAAGTCCAGGTCTCTGAGTGAGTATAAATATTTCAGCCAACATTTCCTGTCAATTGCAAGGTATTTGGGACTATTGGAGTTGAGAGCAGCAACCTTGATTGTTTCCTTATATATGTCTCCCGGATAGATCCATGTTAATCCGTTTGCGCTCGTTATCTGATGATGTAAATATAAGGTAAAAACGCGCCTGAAAATGTGACCGAAATTAGTTTTGCAAAGGTGTGCAACTGATTACATAAAATGGAATTGGTGTTTATCCCTAGATAGCACACTTGATCTACAAAATTGTTACTAGCACTCACATTGAATAATTGTTTTTTTTTAAATTTATAACGCGACACTCGCTCTTACGTTCGCTGAATGTATTCCGTTTCTACAGATTTTAGGGCTAATTTCCGGACAGCTCTGTAAATTGTAAGCGTATGACACCACACAAAATTTGAAAAGTACTATTTTCATTGTTAAATATCATTGAAAAAAAATTATTTCTACCTACTGGAAGATCTGTTAACCGAGAATGGCTTTTCACTAGATAAATGGACAGCGGGTAATTTTGAAGGGAGAGTGCATTTTTCATGTGCATTTGTTAACACGTTTAAACTCATCCAAGTGAAATTAAAAAGATACTGTAACGCATACTTTGGATTCATTGGTTAAATTTGCGCCATTCCTGTGTGTGTTGAAGTAGGATTGTTCAATACTGTGAATTCATCCGTTAAATTGTATAACATGCACGCAACGATATTCATCAATAAGAAACTACAGTGACTACTGCAAATTCCACTTTGCACACGTCATGCTCAACGCTTTACTCTTGCTTTGTTAAATACATTTTTTACAAGTGATGTAATTGGTCATAAGGAGACGAGGATAAACTGAATACACCAATAAAACATTTTACGAGAAGAAATTCTCAAAAGTTAGTGTAAATGAGAAGCTTAATTAGGATAAGATATTAAAAATAAAAGAAGGACAGGCAGAGTTATTCACAAAGTACTCACCGGAAGAACAATCATAGTATGCAATAATCGCATAATTCTAAAACTAGTTAAGTGATCGTTAATTGCTTAAATTCCCAAGCACCTGTCAGTCATTCCAAATTTATTGCCCTTTAATATTATGAGTTTTGGTTTCTGAACAATGGGATTTTCATTTCCTACCATCCTTTGGTGTTGTTTGCGAAATCTAACTCATTGATTTTGTGCGGCTGTTTTGTTTATTATTTTATCTCTTCTTAAGGGTTCAAAAGAGCCCTTAATTAATACTGCCGAAAAATTACGGCCAAATTGAAACACGTTGAGAGCGATCGCGGGCAGTTGTACTTCTAGTCTCTACCGTATGATGTGCAAGATCTGATCTGTTTTACATATTTTACATTATTCTATTTAGTTCTACGTTCTCCGCCTCTGACCCTAATTGAGTATATAGTTTCATCAACGTACATGAAGTTACAGACCGTATACTTAATTGCATATACCATTGGTGTTTCATGTATCACTTTTTAGTCGACAAGTTTAATGCCATACTTGTATTCTACATTGCGTAAGCATACACATTTTTCAGTATAAACTAAGCATAGTATATTGTAAAAGAAGGCAGTAAGAGAATTAATTCATGCCTGTGGGAGTTCATACCGACCAGGTTATTGCATAAAAGGAATGGTGTTGCAGTTACATCCATAAACAAAGCATGTTTTGTCGAGTAAATAAAAGCTAGATTTGCAGATATGCTTCCTATTTTGGAATTTATTCCAATAAGTCGAGGTTTTCCGGAATTGTTCAACAAAAAATCTTATTCGTGAGCTGGCATTATCATCGCGAATTTAAAACCCGATGCTAAGCTGCTCTTTGTTTTACCTCCTCATTCTCAAGTTGTTTGGACGAAATATAGATTTTTGTATGCCTTTTTAATGTGGACTGTTTCTTTTCTGCGTAAAAATACCTTCGTTTTTAGTTCACAACTCGAGTAAAAGCAGTTGACAATATGAAGTGAATGCAATTCAGGGCAATTGCAAATGTATTTATACAATCATTGTTGTGTGTATTTTAAACTATAAGGCCCAACTAAGTGAAATTGCAATGATCCCATAAAAATAACACATTTTCCCAGATATGCGTAACCAATGTGTGCTTGTCTCTTTGTGTGTATGTGTGTGTATGTATATACCGTGTACCATACAGTTAAATATAATCATTTACACTTGTAAATTTACATTAGTGAAAATGCGGTAACTTTATGGCAATTCGCATTAGCACGCATCGTACATATTTTTAGTCCTTTAAATCAAGTTTGCGAGCTTGAAGTAAACACCAATCCCGTTGTATTTAACCAGTCTTCGAACAACATGACAAAACTACCGCCAGCCACAACGCACTGACGCATTTCCACCTTCCTTGATCATCATCAAAATACGACGGAAAATTAACTAGCGAGAATCAAACCGCATTGCATATAAATATGGAAAGCAAAATTAGATATGCGGCTCTCACCTCTAGTAGTCTTGCATACATTGTACGTGACAGACAAATATCGGCCGCACAATTTGTCTTTAAAAATGGAAATATTTAACGAGTGCTTCAATTTGATTACCTTGTCCCCACTCTGACCAGTGAATTAACTTAAACACTTCTATTACCAATTAGAGAATAAAACAGTTACTATGATGAAATTCATCATTTGAGTTATGAAGTGTTAATTTTGTGTTTAGCAAAAAATATGTATAACGTGCCGAAATTTATCAAATGATAATTTATAGTGGCGGCATACAAACCTTATTGCACATAGCCAGATTCAGGTAAATTTATAAAGAAGTGCTGGATTACCATTTGCAGAACCAGTAGTTTCAAACGTATACAGCGTTCTTGCTTGTACAGATAGAAATTCTACGAATAATAATTTGATTAACCTGGCTTTGCTGTCAGGCAAATGAGCGGTTCCTTTTAAACAAAGTTCGCAAAATTGGAATAAACATCAATCTCATTTTATCAAATTGGTCGCAGTGAACAACAGAACTACCGGCAGTTACACATACTAACATGTTTCAACCTCCTACGAACATCATCAGGGCATGACGACAAACCTATCAAAGATAATCAAACCTCATTACAATTACAGATGCGGTAAAAACCTCTAGCAGTTTCGCAAAACATCAGTTGAATGGATATGATCGATGCAAAACTTCTATGCAATCATAAAAATTAACTTTTGGCAGATTTCGCCAGAAACAAACAAGTGTACATCTGGTAGCTATCTCTGCCTCCTACCCATTAAAGGGACACGACGTTTTTCCCACTCTTCTGTTAGTAAGCCTTTCGGAAATTAAATGGTACGCTTCAGTACACATACGTGTTTCTGTAGCTTATTTGTGGAGAATGTCTCCATCTGTCGCCTGTGATCAACAGTAGTATTTTTTTAAATAGTGGTTAGCATTCTAATTTTAAAAGTTTGAAGTAGAACTTCATTACTTAACTATTGCGCTACGATAGAAAAATAACACGTATTCACTTCTTAATTTACAATCAGCAAAACTAAAAAGAGACTGGTAGATTAGACCAAAATACATTTTAATGAATATCTAGGACACAAATATTTTATATTCGAATCGGATTCCAGCGAGCCCTATGCTGGATGGGTTGTTTTGCAATGATCACAATTTTCTGATCTATTTTCCATTTCTTGTATAAAAAATACGGCAAACGATAAAGATCTCTACTGGCTAGTTGATATTGCTTTGCACTTTCGGAGAAGGAAATTAAATATAATAATAGTTATGTGTTTAATTTAAATTTTGTCATGCAAAAGGCGAGCCAGTCGTTCTTTACGCAGACGTAGTTAAAACTCGTCTCTAAATTATACTTCGAAAACTAGAATTTTGCCAATTATCATTCGTAATCAGAAATGTATATTCTTTCTAATAGTCAAACAAATATAACGTATTAAATTATACATTTAAGCATAAGACTTATGCAAGGGACTAAAATGTGCCCTGATTTGTATCCAGAGACTTCCAAAAATTGTCAACTGCAAAACTTGTGTATTTTGTTCTATGCTCTGTTATAAGACGAGCCAAACGCCGAGTACCCGATTAATCGCAATTGGTACGGAATAGAGGTTATGGCTCATGTCCTGGTAAACAATAAGCGAATCTAATTCAGTCATTCGAGTACGCAGATTCGATTGGTTTTTTGATGACGAACCAAACGCCGAGTACCCGATTAATCGTAATTGGTACAGGATAGAGGTTATGGCCCATGTGTTGGTAAACAATAAGCGAATCTAATTCCATCATTCTAGAACGCAGATTCGATTGTTTTGTGATGACGAGCCAAACGTCGAGTACCGATTAATCGCAATTGGTATAGGATAAGGTATGGCCCATATCCTGGTAAAAATAAGCGAATCTATTCTATCATTCGAGAACGCAGATTCGATTGGTTGTGTGATGACCAGCCAAACGCCATGCCGATTAATCATAGTGGTACAGGATAAAGATATATTATAGCCACAGTAAACAATAAACAGGACAATAGTGGACAGGTGATGACCAGCCAAACGCGGTATGGATGATGGTGGATGAGGTTATGACCAAAACAATCAAGAATCCATCATTCGAGAACATATATTTGATTGGTTTTGTGATGACCAGCCAAACCCCGAGTACCCGATTAATCGTAATTCGTACAGGATAAAGGCTATGACCCATATCCTGGTAAACAATAAGCAAATCTAATTCCATCATTCGAGAACGCAGATTCAATTGGTTTTGTGATGACCAGCCAAACGCTAAGTATCCGATTAATCGTAATTGGTACAGGATAAAGGTTATGACCCATATCCTGGTAAACAATAAGCGAATCTAATTCCATCATTCGAGAACATATATTTGATTGGTTTTGTGATGACCAGCCAAACCCCGAGTACCCGATTAATCGTAATTCGTACAGGATAAAGGCTATGACCCATATCCTGGTAAACAATAAGCAAATATAATTCCATCATTCGAGAACGCAGATTCGATTGGTTTTGTGATGACCAGCCAAACGCCGAGTACCCGATTAATCGTAATTGGTACAGGATAGAGGTTATGGCCCATATCCTGGTAAACAATAAGCGAATTTAAATCCATCATTCGAGAACGCAGATTCGTTTGGTTGTGTGTTGACCAGCCAAACGCCGAGTACCCGATTAATCGTAATCGGTACAGGATAGAGGTTATGGCCCATATCCTGGTAAACAATAAGCGAATCTAATTCCATCATTCGAGAACGCAGATTCGATTGATTTTGTGATGAACAGCCAAACGCTGAGTACCCGATTAATCGTATTTGGCACAGGATAAAGGTTATGGCCCATATCCTGGTAAACAATAAGCGAATCTTATTCTATCATTCGAGATCGCAGATTCGATTGGTTGTGTGATGACCAGGCAAACGCCGAGTACCCGATTAATCATAATTGGTACGGGATAAAGGTTATGACCCATATCCTGGTAAACAATAAGTAAATCTCATTCAATCATTTGAGAACGCAGATTCGATTGGTTTTGTGATGACCAGCCAAACGCCGAGTACCCGATTAATCGTAATCGGTACAGGATAGAGGTTATGGCCCATATCCTGGTAAACAATAAGCGAATCTAATTCCATCATTCGAGAACGCAGATTCGATTGATTTTGTGATGAACAGCCGAACGCTGAGTACCCGATTAATCGTATTTAGCACAGGATAAAGGTTATGGCCCATATCCTGGTAAACAATAAGCGAATCTTATTCTATCATTCGAGATCGCAGATTCGATTGGTTGTGTGATGACCAGCCAAATGCCGAGTACCCGATTAATCATAATTGGTACGGGATAAAGTTTATGACCCATATCCTGGTAAACAATAAGTAAATCTCATTCCATCATTTGAGAACGCAGATTCAATTGGTTTTGTGATGACCAGCCAAACGCCGAGTACCCGATTAATCGTAATTGGTACAGGATAGAGGTTATGGCCCATATCCTGGTAAACAATAAGCGAATCTAATTCCATCATTCGAGAACGCAGATTCGATTGGTTTTGTGATGAACAGCCAAACGCTGAGTACCCGATTAATCGTAATTTGTACAGGATAGAGGTTATGGCCCATATCCTGGTAATTAATAAGCGAATCTAATTCCATCATTCGAGAACGCAGATTCGATTGGTTTTGTGATGACCAGCCAAACGCCGAGTACCCGATTAATCGTAATTGGTACAGGATAGAGGTTATGACGCATATCCTGGTAAACAATAAGCGAATCTTATTCCATCATTCGAGAACGCAGATTCGATTGGTTTTGTGATGACCAGCCAAACGCCGAGTACCCGATTAATCGTAATTGGTACAGGATAGAGGTTATGGCCCATATCCTGGTAATTAATAAGCGAATCTAATTCCATCATTCGAGAACGCAGATTCGATTGGTTTTGTGATGACCAGCCAAACGCCAGAGTACCCGATTAAGTGTAATTGAATGTACAGGATAGTGGTTATGGCCCATATCCTGGTAAACAATAAGCGAATCTTATTCTATCATTCGAGATCGCAGATTCGATTGGTTGTGTGATGACCAGCCAAACGCCGAGTACCCGATTAATCGTAATTGGTACAGGATAGAGGTTATGGCCCATATCCTGGTAAACAATAAGCGAATCTAATTCCATCATTCGAGAACGCAGATTCGATTGGTTTTGTGATGACCAGCCAAACGCTGAATACTCGATTTATCGTAATTGGTACAGGATAGAGGTTATGGCCCATATCCTGGTAAACATTAAGCGAATCTAATTCCGTCATTCGAGAACGCAGTTTTGATGGGTTTTGTGACGTAAACAAGAGTTGTAAATTGCGCCTTTAAGATATATATAAATATATTCATAATAACCTTTCCCTGTGCAAAAATAAGAAGAAATTTTATCACATACAAACAGTTCAAGTTCTATCCAGAAGGGGCCCCGAAAACGACTCGAACCGCGACATGTTTGATTCGGAGTCTTGGATTCTAGCCTCTGTCTCACTTTTGTTACACTGTAAACTTAATTTTAAGACATATAACAAGTTAATGTATTGGACAGCTCTTCCTTGAGGAAGAACCTCTGTTGGATCTCTTCACACCCCAAATTCTACCTAGCCACCCGCACTGTATTGGTCAACTCCAGTTGACCAATCAAAAATTGCTCTGTCATCCTATGGCTGACCTGTCCTCATAGTCCATAATCTACAGTGTAATCTCATTCCATTCCATAATCCACCTAGAATTAAACAGTAATTGATTGCGCGGTTAGTGGTAACAATTCTGAAAATCAAGTTTGCGAGCTTCAAGTAAAAACCAATCCCATTGTATTTAACCAGTCGTCGACTGGCGGTAGTTTTGTTATGTTATTCGACGACTGGTTAAATACAATGGATTGGTGTTTACTTCAAGCTCGCAAACTTGATTTAAAGAATCCACCTCGAATGATTGCTTCTGTCCCAATGAAGATGGAGGACTGACTAACATTGTCCGTTAATATAGCCAAATCGTATATTTTGTCACAAGTTAATAATCCAATAACTGAGATTAAAAAACGATTAAAAGTTCACATGCAAGCTAAAGTTCACAAACGCAATAATAAATGGCTTTCACGTGATTTCCCCTTTCTTTCTACGCAAAATTATGTTAACAATAATAGGTAAATCGATTAAATTTAAGTATACACACTATATACCCAAAGTACAACATGAAATAATAAAAGCTAGTTACCATTTGAAGCAGGTATTTGACGTAAGTCGAAATGGAGTAGAAATATTAATGAATTTAATAGGTTAATATATTGAAGGGATCAATGATTGCGCGCGTGGTAGTAAAAATTCTTTAAATACAATAGGCGAGCTTGAAATAAACACCAATCCCAATGTAATTAACCAGTCATTAAACAACATGGCAAAACTACCGTCAGTCACATTTACTGAAGCGTTTCGACCTTCCATGATAATTACCAGAATTCGAGGGAAAAATGAATAGCGAGGATTAAACCGTAATTCATATATATGAAAAGAAAAATTAGAACTGCGGTTCTCCCCCCTAAAAGTCTCGCATAATCTGCATTTGAATGAAAATGTTGGCTGCACAATTTCAACGCAGTCACAAACATTAACTTTTTGCAGCTTTCGCCACTTATATGTAGGTACTACAAATTGTTTAAATGAAGTTTGCGAGCTTGATGTAAACACAAATCCTACGTTATTTCTGCTTGACGACTGGTTAAATACAATGGGATTGGTGGTTACTTCAAGCTCCCGAACTTGATTCCAAGAAAAGAGTTAAAATAGTATTACAATGATAAACCAAGTTCCACAGTATTAAACTATATACTCCTTTTGATGCATAAACGGTTTATTCAACGTATACCCATCAGGAGGTGAAAATGTTAGATCTCGAGTTTTTTTTATTTCGCAATAAAATGTTGGAAGATATGTACTATGTTAATTCTGAAATGCGCTGCTAGTACGTATTCAGCTAACCTTTTACATGTGCAATTTTTTTAACACATAAATTAATATTTGCTCGGTCTGTGCAATGAAAAAAATATAAATGACACATTTGCAATTGCATTATGAAATAGTTAACAGGAAGATGTTAAAACTGACGTCGATCGAGATCAAAATATGAGGCGTCTATACGTGCTGCTGAAGAAAATTTAATTATTTGCTTATTAATCTCTCATTTTTTTCGATATTCTAAACAAAATCAGATTGACTTTCATCTGAAGTAAGCAGAATTCATATAAATTAGACAACATTAAACTGTTCGTCCGTAGACAAAATTTGGACACCTGAACATAAAGTCTATCCGATTGATACAAATAAAACTTCGCAAAGGTAGATAACGTGCGAAAGTTTACAGCAAATGCCTTGAGCAACAAGTTTTTAAGAAGAACTTATTTTTGCTAAAAGTCAACACTTTAATTAGTGTAAAGCTTTTATGTTCATAAGTGTTTTGCCACATCGAATAAAAAGCCACATGTTGCTTTATTGCTTTTTTTGTTAAGAATTTTTCACCTTTCGTGCAGTTTTTCCTACAAATTGTTCTCTAATTAACCATGCATCCTTTAAAATCATTTCTTGACAAATTTTTGTAACTCAAATGGAATTTGAACTCAAATTATTCAATCTCTAATACTATTAAAGCGAAGACTGTATAAATTATAAGATTCGTTTTAATAAATGTATTGTATATGTTGTACTAAGCTATGTTTATATTTAGCTCAAAATAAATATCAACATATTATGCAATAATTATTCACTCAAATAACAGTTCCAAAGGTGAAAATATTTGCAACAATTATTAAATTCAAGTTGGCCATCGTGAAATAAACACCACATCCATATTTGTCAGTTCAAAATAAGCATTTTATTCTGTAGACACTTCATCCAGATGACTAGTGTCTTCCTTATTGGGAATTCTTCCAGTGCTGTCCAGAATGCGCCGCGGTCCCGGCTTGAACCTGGGTAGGTGTGCTTCGGAATCTGCCGCACGCGGCCAATTCTAGGCAGAACTTGAAGAATTCCAAATAAGAAAGATCATAGTGCGTGATGCGTATCCAATAAGAACAAAATCAATCTAGTGGTTGCATTATCTAATTATGTATACCAATATT